>JAFEMH010000105.1:1077500-1078601 GCA_022495995.1 Adenophora triphylla var. japonica | reverse complement strand
AGAACTAGATGTTCCTAAATTATTTCATCCACGAGTTTTCTAACTTATTTGTTTGTATGGCAGAATATTACGTTTTTAAATTAATTATTACCACCATTTAGATTACGCATTATTCGTTTTTCTTTAGCTCTTTATCAATTATTTTTGTGATTTTCATAAGATGTACTCTTTATTCTCGGTTATGGTTCTCAAAGCACATTTTATGCATTCTTGGTTGGTACACGGTATACAAATATGAGTTTTGGTTTGTGTACCGTGTACCGAAGTATATTTTTATAAAAAGCATATCATAAAGCTTCTCCTTACCTTTATCGAGTTTAGGTCATTTAAGACTCCCTTACCTAGTACGAATATTGTACCGGCCTTTTATACTTCATAAAGAGGAACCAATTCCACGTACTAAGTTGCTTTATGTTTACACACTTGCAACTTAATACTAAACTTCACTCTGCCAAGCCTTCACAATAGCATGACATATACTTAACAATATAGAGTACAATAATCCAATCATATGGTATTTATACTCTTACTTCTCAACAAAATAAACGAGTGCTACAATTATTTCACTCCCTATATGAATCAATAACTATATAGAGGTACCCCACGTAGAGGTGCAATATATTAGGCACTATAGAGCAAATAACCCTTCAAATAGGTCATCACGTAGGGGTACAATAATATATAAGTAGCCACCTACGCCATCACAATACAACATTAAACACTTTCCTTTAGGGTTCAAGTTCAAAAACCAAGTTTTATAACATTTGGTTCTAAGTTTTATAAACCGCTCTCTCAAGCATTTTGAGACATTATTTATGGACCTTATCAATATCCTTTTGGCCCAATTCAAAACTCCATTATATAGTACTAAAGTTTTACTAAATACAGGATCAAAAAGTGTTCAAATCCGAGGTTGTTTAGCCTAGGTTCCCAATGCCTCAAACATGGACCAAGGCTGCTAGATTGCACAAAATAATACAAGTGCTTTGAAACCGCCTTCTAAGCAACTTTGGATCAATATTTAAAGCTCTTGCAAACACCTTCTTTGGACTAATCCAAGTTCTACCATGTTGTACTAAACTTGTACTAAAAGCCTAGTTA
>JAFEMH010000105.1:942500-1072500 GCA_022495995.1 Adenophora triphylla var. japonica | reverse complement strand
GAATTTTTTTATTAAACAGACGGAATATTTCCGTCGCGATAAATAAAAAATTATTAAATTATCGGCGGCGGAAATATTCCCGTCGGTGTTTATTAAAAAAAAAAAAAAACCATTTAATTTCACCGGCGGAATAATTCCGTCATTTGTTAAAGATTTAGCGGCGGAATTTTCCGTCGGTAAATCAACCGCCAAATTAGCGTCGGAAATAAACGAATATTCGAGGAATATTCTTTTAGCGGAATTTAGCGGCGGAATTAAATTCCGTCGCTAATTTTGACGCCAAAATAATTTCGACGCTAAATACTATATTCCGTCGCTAAATAGCGACGGAATGCCGTCGTCTGTTGTTTTCCGTCGCTAAATGACTGTTTCGGTAGTGTGACCAGGGGAATGCTGCGGTCCTGGTGATTCGATGGCGGGATGGAGGCTTGGTAACCCATCGAAGCCTCGAGTGAGGAATGGATTTGTGAAAGGCTGTGTGAGGAGCGGGCGAGCTAGCATCATCTGAGGAAGGGCTTATTTGCCTGGACGGTGTGGAAGCATTCCAAGCTGTTCTTTGCGAAGGCCACGATAGATTGGTCCTAAGGCGAGGTGGGATTCCAATTTCTTTGTGGCATTCCTAGGTATCCCCAACCATGAGGAGACATTCCGTACCGATTTTGCCCCGTAGGAGCGTGCCCGATCGGTTACGTTAGGCTGCATGGGTCCGGTGAGTACGTATTTGGGGTTTTACGTCCCGTTGAGACGGTCATGAAGGAATCTTGTGAGGCTTGTGCGGTGCGGGGATTGGACATCTTGAGCTGGGTTCTTTGTCAAGACATTTCAAGCGATGTAAGAGAAGCTCTGGCCCGATGCATGCCCGAAGGCTGTTTGAGGCATACCAAAGCTATTTGTGACATACCGAGTGACCCCAGCGCTTTGAGGCATACCATGGCCCAAATCGGACTGAAGTCAATTTGTTTCCCCAAACGACCGTCCTGCATCTGAGCGTGAATGTATATCGAGGCCAGAAATTTGAAAGGATGGGCGGTCGCAAGTTGAGAAGAGTGTGAGGAAGGTGGTGGTAGTCTGTGCGGCCAAGATAGGGATGGGGATCCTTTTCCTCTTCTACCGTGAAAGTTCCATCGGGGTTGAGGGCAATCGTCAAACCAAAATTCCCGACATCTTCCAAGGATGAACATCGAAACCTCATTACGATTGGCACAAGGAGTTTTATGGACTCGGGTTCCAATATTAGCCATAGAAATATGATGAATTTCGGTCTTGGTTAAAATTCCGTCCTCGTCCTTGGACATCAAGAAGCACTTGACTAGCCCATGACCAACATGGCGATCAAATCTCATCTTGCTTGGTGGAGCCTTGGTACGAAGAGATGTATTTGCGAAGTCTTGATTTGGAAGAAGTAACTTGGCGAAGCCTCGGTCTCATGTTGTGAATCGACACAATTAGAGAGGCTTCAACACAGGTAGGCACTTTGTGGGCGTGCGAACAGAGACCCAACCCATCTTGTAGCGAGTGAAGAACCAACGTTCTTGAATTATCATGTAGCAAAAGAGGCAACCCATCCTTCCATATTTACTTTATTATTTTCTTTATTCAATTAGTCAACCGGAAGAAAATGTAAAAGCAAGACAATTTTAGGAATGTGTACTGCGGGGGCATATATATTTTTTCGAAAAGTGGGGATGAATCCCGATTTGTATTATTTGATGGCCTCATTTGACGAAGGCACAAAAGAACTCGCTTTGGGTTTGACTCTTTTGAGAGAGCATAAGTTTAGAAAGGTTTGTAAAAGTGTATGGAAGCCCTGGCGACGTGAAAATTAGTGTTTAGCTCTATTTTTCCTATAATGTAGAAAAAGAAGACTTGTCGAGACATCGAAAATATGTTTTATTCAAAATGATCACAAGATTGCTTAAAACCCTTTATTAATGTTCGGGTTATTCAACCCCTAATCTCGATATGAACAAACATTTTGATTAATCATGAGGAGAAAGTCAGCGATACCAAGAGTCGAAGTTGGCGAATGGTGAAGAGGGATCGTGTATAGGAGAGGCTATTGTTGAGGCCGGATTTCACGGGATTTGAATGTGTTTATGACCGGACCATTTACGGTTGCCTACGTTCCCCTCATTGTGAGGAGCTCGGGTCGCCGTAGTTCGGGTTACGAAGCTGTGTTTGGCTTTAGAAAAGGGGTATGAACATTTGTGGTACTTTTGGTGAAAAGGCTCGGATAGGAAGTTTGGATGATAAGGTGCGGGCCTTGAGGTGATTCCTTGACAAGTCATTTTGAGCGATTCCGTTGCTTCTTGATCGTCGTCCTTCATCGGGGGAGAAAGATTTTGGATGCAGCTTAAGGGCTTATGACATGTTTTTGCCGTTGCTTTAACTGCTCCCTTGTTGTCGACAACTTTCGTTCTTCGGGCTTTAATTTTGCCCATATGTCAAACCTTCTGATCGGCGGTGCTAGGTCCTTGGCCTCATTTTTTTTGAAGCTTTTGTTTTTTTTTTTGAAGCTTTTTTTTTTTGAAGCTGTTGTTTTTTTTTGAAGCTTTTGTTTTTTTTTTTGAAGCTTTTGTTTTTTTTTTTAAGCTTTTGTTTTTTTTTTTTTTTGAAGCTTTTGTTTTTTTGAGCACTTGAGGACGAAGGCAAGCTTCTACTTGAACTTTCTTGATGCATGGGGCGGAGGCAAGCCCCTGTTTTTTTCGATATGGGGTCGATCTCCGATCTTTGAGTGACCTTTTGTTGTCCCTTGATGTTGCCGCCTTCGTTGACTTGATCAAGGTGATGATGGGGATATGTTTTGGAAAGTGTATGGCTTGATGGAGGCCTTTGTGAGGTGAGGAAAGTGTATAGGGAGGGCATTAGTTGACTTTCTCGCACCAATTAATTAAAATCTTAATCATTTCCAGAGATTATTTGTTGAGCGATGCGAGTGATCATTTAAAATAAAACCATTTCATTAAATGTAATGTAGGTGTGCAAATAATGTCTCAAGTATAGCGAGAAAAGAAAAAGACTCTTTTATAGAAAACTTAAGATTAACTACAATGTCCAAGGAGGACTTGATTGAACGAAGAAAGTACTAGAACCTACGAAGGTTGACTAAAGACTGTTTTAATATTAAAGGATGGGTAGCCCCTAGTCTAGCTACTCTTTGTTGTTGGGTTGCCAAGACGCTTGAGCTTTCCATCTTTACGTTAACTTGATTCCATTACTTTGCAGGCCGAGGCGGTGATCGATTCACGATGCCCATGATGCGGGTGGGAGTGGAGGAGTTTGAGGCCATGGGCGAGTGGGGCGAGCACAAGTTGTCCAAAGAAACGGGTCGGAAAAGTCACGGGGACGAACTTTGTCGGCGAGCATATTGATGGAAGGAAGTGAACTGAGAGGACCTTGAGGGGTATTGGGCTCTGTTTGGGAGGATTCGGCGATGCGGCTGGTTGTTTTGAGTGAAAGGGGTGATACTAGGCGATTGTGTCTTCGGGCCTTTCTCAAGCTTGGAGCGGCATTAGACAAGTGTGCTCAGGGGCGAGGTTGTCCTATCGGATTCTCTCACTTCGGGCACTTGAATTTTGCGCGACGAATCATTTCTTTGCCTGGTTCGACATCTTGGGTCAAAGGAGTGCTAGTACTTATCATAAGATCAAGCTTCTCTGCATTTGTTTCACTTGCTCTATCAATATTGCCACATGGGGATCAACGGGAACATTCGAGTTCTTGGAACTCGCAACAAGACTCTTATCGGCGAGAGGAAACACGGCCGCGAGGCGAGTGGCGACGGGTGAATTCACTAAGTCCGGTAGATGACAACGGAAAACTTGTGGCATCCGGATTTTCTTTTAGCAACTTCATGATAGCATTCGGGTGGGTGTAGAGGCTTGAGAACATAGCCACATAGCTCAAGCGATTATGTGAAGTGGAGCATAAGCGGCGGTATTGCGAAATTGAGAGCAGTGTGATGGAGCCCAACTCGTTACGAGGAGGAGGGGCGAGGGCGATGGAGCCCTAATGGCACGAGTCTTTGGAAAGGGTGAAGAGGAATTGTCCTTGGCAAGGGATCATATGTGGATGGAGGGAGGTGTTGGCCGTGGGATGGAGAGTTATAGGATGAAGGGGTGAAATCACTTTGTTTACGAAGTCTCATCTTCGACCATGACCGAGGAACCATTCGCCTCAAGCGTTACTGAACTCCATGGCGGCGGAGAGCATTGATGGCGAGGGTCAGGCTGTTTCTTCATGAATCTTATGGGCATTTTCCAAAGCCAGGACTAACTCTTCCTTCCTAATCATCGGATTTCTTGTATCCTTGCGCTACGCCAAATGCGCCATCGAGATCATTATCATCCCATTTAACCTTGGCGTCGATCGTGAACTTATCGGAGGGCGAGAGTTCAAAGCATTTCACCAAATCCGGCTTTGCCATGGCCACATGCTTGTTGCGGTCAAACCATCCATTCTCGACATTTGTTGCGACTAAATCATCGGCTTGTCGAGTACATTGAATTCACGAGTTTGAATCATAAAATTCAATCATGTTTACATTCGCGTTGTTTGGGAAATGATCATTGGCGGGGTTGAGATCAGCGAGGCGCTCGAGTTTGCCCTTCTTAATTAATCCACATGAATCGCCTTTCTCAAAGTGTACGGTTGTCGGTCGTATGACCGTGGTGCTGATGGAAAGCACGATGCTTAGTGGTGTCGAAAGGGATTTTGGGATCCTTGGGGCGATAGTTTCTCATGGGTTCGAGGAGACCTGCTCTAGCAAGCTATTTAAAACTTTGCTTAAGGGAACACCCAAATCCTCGGGATTCGAGATTTGGTCATTGACTTGGTCACCATTACGAACGGGGTTTGCGGTTTTGGTCCATTGGGGCGCTCGAAGCTTGCCGTTTCGATTAACCTTTGAACCGCTCTCTTGAAGACTATGCGGTTGTCGGTCGTGTGGCCATAATGATCATGGAAGGCGCAGTGCTTACTCATGTCGAGAGGTGCATTTGAGCTCCTTGGATGGTAGTCCTTGAGAGGCTCCAAAGGCCTACCCTTACTAAGCCCTTGAAAATTAAGCCCGTGGGCATCCCAAGATCATCAAAACGTTCTCGTTGCCTTAAAGGACCACCATTTCTTGGTTGCTTTTGGGGGCCGATCAATTGTACACAATGCCTTCTTTCCTTTAGGATGTCGGAGCCGTGTTGGAAGGGTAAGGTTTATAGCGGCGAGACATGTTCGGACTCGTAGTCTTTTCCCGTGCACGAACCCTTTTGATGTAATCATCAATGTAATCGTCGAGATTCGACCTTTTTGTAAACTTCATTCGTGTCGAGATACACAAGATTGATATGGTGAGATGGCCCGAGTCGGCGATCGTCGATACTCTCGTTGCTAGGCTTTTCTTGTACCTTCTTAATTGGTTCTACCAATAATCCATTGGACGAGTCAATAGGAACATTAGGATTGCATGACCCGCCACAAGATTGGCATTAGCAAAACGAAACCACGGTAGGAAGTACTACGAGGTGGGAGGAATGACAGTGCGAGCATTAAAGCGTGGCCAAGTAATCTTCCTCATAAGGCACATGGCGGTTGCCGAAGATGAAGATATATGGCTCGTAATGGGTGGATACCGGGGAGCGGTGAGTGCGGATCCGGAAAGGCTGCTTGAAAACATGAGGTTTGAGGCATCGTAGCAGTAGGATTGAATGTGTCTTGACCGCTTGAGGAACATGGCTGCAAGGGAAATGTGTATACTTGTACTTGATGAGCGGGAGCGGCTTGCGTAACGGCCGGGTGGAGAATTTGATGAGGAGCATTTGACCTTGTCGGACTTCCCAGCCAGGAGGGGCGGGGTAGAGCACTGATGAAGTGGTGATAAAAGCACAGTGGCCCACGTGATCTTGCGGTATCATAGGGGCCGGTGTGCTTTGAGAATTGGAGGAAGCAAGGCGGCCCCCTACGAACCATGGAGCACGAGAAAGCTTGAGCTGTCCCATTCGAGATGGTGACCGAACCAGGTGATGCGGTGAAGTAGTAAGCGGCCCCTTCCAAGGCTGCGGGCGAAAGCCAAGCGGATTCAATCTGGTGGTGAGACTGAGAGGCACGGGCGGGTTGACCTAGATCGGTTTGTTGAGGAGTATCGAGCGATAAAAGTGAGATGTCTTGAAGCCCGGCCAATTCCGAGATTGATGGCCGGGCCGGGCGAGGGTTTTGGAGTAGCGGCTGACCCATTCAGCTGCGGGAGCCAACGAGCGGTGAAACCCAGATGAAAAGCAGGTGCAGGGAAGTTGACCAAGATCGATACGATGAGGCGAGAGGCGGGATGAGTGATAGGCTTGGGGATGCTTGGCCCATTAGTAGTTCCACACGAAAGGGAACGGGGCATTTGATGGTAGTTGGCATGCCGGGAGGGTAATTAGCTCAATCTTCGCATCAGCAGTAAAGGTTCCATTAGGGTGGTGAACAATTGCTAGCCCACAGGTTACGATACTTTCCAATAAGCGGCGATGCTGAGCCTCTTGATTTTGTCTTATACGTTCCAACATGCGATTCCCTTTGTTCGGCATTTTGCGGATTTTCGGGGTGTGGAGTTGTACGTCCCCCACCGTTCTCCTACGAGTTGGTCATTCTAAAACTTTGGTGAGCGAAGGAGGAAACCGATGAAGTATCGACTTCGGAATATGAGCGAAATTTGAACAGGAACGATGACCCGGGGTCTCGATCCAAACTTTGCTTCTTGTGGAAGGCACAAAGGGTGTGGTTCGGACTCGGGAAGCGAAACAGGTTGGTGTTTGGGCTTAGGGCTCATGCAACATGCGGTTATTTGTTCTTGTTTACTTAAAACATGTTTTATTAACCTAATCGGTTGGAAAAGATTTCTCTTTTTTTCAAACTACTACGGATTCTGGATCGGTGGGCCCAATCACTACGTCTATAAGCCCCTCGTATTCCACTGTATTTCGACCTCCCGGGGTGGACGGCCCGGTGCGAGGGTCCTATAGGGCAAGCGGGTCCCACCGGCCGAAAGAAAACGATCCTAAAAGTCGGCGGGTAATCGAGTCTTAACGAGCATTCGATGTAAATTACGGACAAGGCGCGTCAAAAGTCAAGATCATGTCAGGGGCTCGACGAAAAGTCGGCATGATTTGGGCGATAAATGTTCATGATTGATCTTGACTTGTCGTCGGTTAAGCGTAATTAGGCATGGAATAATCATTAATCCTTGATGACTCGGTGTCAATCTTTGGGAGTCGGTGTATAATTTGTGCCGGTCGGGCCGAAGTCAAGGCGCCGGTCAATATCTTGGTCAAAGTCTGCGGCGGAAAACCGGCGAGAACTTCGGCGATTAGGGACCGAAAGATATTGAGTCGGTATGCCGACAAAGGCTTGAAAGGAAGGTCTATACACGAGACGGGGCATGACACGAGACCCGGACTAAAAACCAACGGGTCTCGGACAAAGTGTGTCACGGACAAGTGCATGGTCGACACGAGGCTCCATGGGATGTTTGGGTAGTCACATGTGCTCATCAGAGAGGCGTAATAAGACCAAACGGACCGCGACAAGGATTTCCCGGGTTAGGGACGTAGTGTGCGGTGTAAGGTCAGCGTGCGCGTAGTGTGCAACGATCTATCTTCTTTTACGAGAAAAATAGAAATTTTTATGTGTCTTAAAAGGCATGATGCATGATTTTTTTGAAAATTTTTTTTTTTGAAAATTTTTTTTTGAAAATTTTATGAACACATAAGCACATAAGCACAAAAATTCCGACGGTTAGGGACATTATTCCGACAGTCAAAATTTTTGACTTTTAAGGCGGCCAAAAACAAACACGAAAAGCTGTGCAAAAATCAACACACACAAAGCAAAGGATTTTCAAATGTTGAGACGGAAGCTTGACCCTCAAAAGCTTTTCTTTTTGAAAATAATGATACCGGTACGTGGGATTGTTAGACCACAATTTATCCCCGACTCGTGTTAGGAGGCGATAACGGGAAGTTTAATGGTTTCCACCAATATAACAAATATCATTTTTTTTTAGAAAAAGCTTATGTCCCAGTAGTCGCCCTTTGTGATGTACCCGATTTTTTTGAAAATCAAAACGGAGTCGCCACGCCATTTTAATTTTGAGGGCCAAAACTTTGAAAAATGCCCGAGATCAAGAGATTCGAGTTCGGAGGAGTCACGTTACGCGCCGGGAAGGACGTTGAGTGTGCACCGGAACGCCTCGTAAAAAGCGAGTCTTCCAAACATTCAAAATCCTTTGTTGTGTGTGTGTGTGTGTGTGTGTGTGTGTTTTGGCCAAAATAAGTTGAAACTGAGGTAAGTAAAAATTGGTAACTCTATTTAAGGCTTTAAACTGATACCATGATTTTTTGGGTGATTTTTGGGTTGAGATTTGGAACTCAAAAGATTTTTGGAAGTTGAAAACCATTTCTGCCAGAATGAAAAAAGCAGTTGACCCTTGACTTTGAAATGGACTTTAGGGCTTGAAAACTCCAGAATCTGGGAAAAGTCCGGGAATGAAAAATGTTCAAAACACCTTAAGAAAGGTTTCTGTAAAAGAACTTTTCATTTTGGAGATGATTTGAGGGGTCAAAACCTTCTGGAAATCTCAGATCTGAAATCTGGATTTCCAGAGACTGATGAACTGACCTTTAAAAGAAAATTTGAAAAAAGGAGTTTTACTCACACAAAAAATAAAGTAAAAATATGTATGGAAATATCTAGATGTTGGCTACAAAAAGTATTTTGTAGTCAACACCAAATTCTAAGTTTATCTATGTCCAAAAAATTAGACCATGGACTGAGGTCTGAGAAAATTGCTACTGGACAGCAACTTCTCAAGAAAGAAAATATGATTTTAAAGGGGGTTTTGCATCCATGCTTGTCCCCATTTCCCTAGGTTTTGATTAGTGATCACTTGAAATTTTAGTGGTGAATCAACTATATCAAACCATCCTTGGGATACATTAGGACTAAGCACTTCATTTGCTTGGGAAGGGGAATTTTATCCTTTGAAAATGAGATTTGATGTATGAAAATGGTTTTTAGGGTTTTGAAAATGAGTTTTCTTTGCAAGAAAGTAAGAGAACTTGAAAATAATTTTGATCTTTGTAGAAGATCATCCATGGAGATGGTCTTCCATGGTGATCTTCTTGGATCTAAAGCAAGAAGATGAAAGAACTACATTTTGTAGCTTGAAAATGCATGCATGGATGAATTTTAGGGTAAGGAGAGGGAGGTTATACCTATCTTCCTTGTGTTTTGTGTTTGAAGGCTTGAATGTGAGAGTGTTTAAGGCTTGAATATGAGAGTGTTTGAGGGTGTTTAGGGTTGATGATTTGAGTTGGTTAAAGAGAAAACAAGTAGATAACAATGAAGTCCTCTATGTTTTCTCTCTAATCCTCCTCCTATAGGGTGATTTGAGCTTGGATTGGTGTATGTATGAGAGTATGTATGAGAGTGATTTGAAGTGTTTGTGAGTGAGTGAGATTTGGGAAAGATTGGAGAGAAAATGGTGGCAATCTAAGGATTCCCACTTTGTTTTCTCTCTATATTTCGCCTTGAGTTTCGTTCTTTGTGATCAAATTGTGTTGTGTAAGCGAGAGAGGAGGGTTCAATTTATAGCCCTCTGAAATTGACAAACATGTCGCGCGGATATGATTGACGGCGTGCCTTTGTTCATTAATTACAGCTTCAGGCTTTGGACAGGAAGAATAAAATTCAAAAATCCAGTAGTTTATGTTTTTCAACTTGCCCAATTCGGATTTTTCTTATTTCTTTTGCTTTTTGAGATTCTTTTCTTGGTTTAACTTTAAATGGCAATGCCCATTTTACCCTTACTTTGTTAGAAAAGTTAGGAATGTTAGGAATGTTAGTAATGTTATAACTTTCGTTAATTTTCTAACGAAAATGCTAACAAGCTCAAATTGGAGCACTTACACCCCCTCAAGATCCTCCTCTCCACCGTCCATCTCTCTGCGCCCTTCAGCTGCTCCACGTCAAAACGACCCCAGGGGTAGAACTGAATCCCCTCATCCGCCTCCGCTCTCACAAGGGGCCGACACTCCTTATACTTGAGGGTCGTGCGGCCCCAAGCACCCCTCTTCTCCCGAGCCTGTCTGGTCCAGGAGAGCATAGCCGGATACGCCCCAACGTGCTCCACCGGCTGCCGCCACATCGAAACACGCGGAAGAACTCGAGCCCGTACCTTCGAAAGGAAAAGATTACATCAGCAAAGAAACAACACGCGCATAAGGAAAAGAAAAGAGCAGAAGCTTATACCTCCAGCGGGAACTCGAAGCACGTAAGGGAGCTCACAGCCTTCCGGCTATACCTGGCCAGAGCAAAATAAAGCTCTGCTAGCCCGGCCTCTCCCCAAGCCACCTCTCCAGCTCTCTCCACATCAGTCAACGTCCTCAATAAAGCAAACACCGCCGTCCCCTCGACGTGCCCAAACAAAGTACTCGAAAAAGCAAACCAAAGAAAAGACCTGGCAACCTGCTCAGCCACTACCCTCTCATCACCAGCCTCATACCTCGCTATGCTCTCCACGATCTTCCCGTGGACCACTGCATACTCCATCCCCATCCCCTTCTTGGGACTGGGGACAAAACCTAGGAGATCCTGCAAGTTTCGGTCACTATAGCCATCCCGCCACTCAATGATGCGTCCCTTAAAGGACAAGCCTGTGATCGCAGCATAGTCAGAAGGCGTAACTGTAGCATCGCCCCAAAAGAAATGAAAGGTGTGGGTCACGTCCCACCAATGCTCCGCCAAGGCAAAAGTTAAACCCTTACTCTTCGGCAACTTCACCAGCCATCTCAGACACTCCGTCTCAATAACAATCTGCCTCAGACTCATCGGCCCCCTCTACCCAAGATCGGAAGGCGGGTCCCAGCGAGGCTAATCACGGCCTCGGCCCGATCCGCGAGTCTTCAGCTTATTCAGCTGATCCTGCACGAATCGATCACCACCCTGCAATTGAAAGACAAAATGTCAATAAAAAGAAAAAATCGCATTTGCGTTTAAAAGCATACACAAGCATCCTAGGCATAAAGTTTTGAAGAAATTTCGGCAGCATAATGGCATACAATAAACTCAACCCCACTTTTCTTGCACAAAAGACAAAGTTTTAGAGATTTTCAGCAATTACCATCACCATTCAAACATTCATTCATACATACAGGGACATGTCAATGACAAAGAGTCAACAGAAACAAAAATCCGTCCCATTTTTCACATGAAAATTCTATTTTCACAAAATAGCACACATAAATAATTTTTCACGTTCATTCATTCATAAGGAGTCAATAGAAACAAAACTCCGTCCCATTTCTTCACAGAAAATCCTATTTTCACAAAAAGGCACGTATGAATAATTCTTTACATTCATCTCATTTATAAAAACATCATCTCATTTGCAAGAATTCCACATGCAAAAGTCCGTCCCGGACCCGGCAAAATTTTCTTCACCTCATATTTCAAAAATGGCAAATTGCCCATTCTTTTTTCAAACAAAATGCATATTTGAATTACCCATATACTCAACAAAACATGCAAATCATTAAATTCAAATTTCAATGACAAGAACATGGTTTTTTCGATTTTTTTTTTCAAATTAAAATCCTATTTCTAACAATTCGAACAAAAATCGACAAAAAATAATAAATGGTTTCAAAATATACCGTGCGAAGATCCGGATCAATAGACCAGTGCTGCCACATATCGGGTAGGGTTCCTCCGCAATCGATTGCGAAAGCGAATAATGCCTCCGCATCCTCACGAGCTCTAGCTTCCTCTCTGCAATCGGACCGCGTCCTTGACCTTGGATAGCAGCCTCCCCGTGTTCCATGACTCAAAAATCGAAGAAAATCGAAGGATTTTGAAGCTTCTTGGTCGGCAATGGCATTTTCTCTCTCTTTCTCTCGTAAACTGTAAACAGGTGGTGAAGAAGAAAAAGAAAAGGCCACGGCCTTTTTAAAACCTGTCTCCACTTCGCTCCTGTCCGCGTGGACAGGATTGAGGGGTAAAATCCCTATTTTGCCCTTTAAAATTCCAGAACTTTGCAGTTTGACCTCGGACTTAACTGAGGATAACCAAAGTTAACCCAAGTTAATCCCCTTTCAAAAGAACCCCACGGCAGTAAAACGTAAGCCCGATTTCTCCGACGAAAGCTAACGAAATCCCATTTCTTTTCTCGTTTCCACCTACGGCAGTAAAACGTAAGACCGATTTCTTCGACGAAAGCTAACGAAATCCCGTTTATTTCCTCATTTCCACCTACGGCAGTGAAACGTAAGCCCGTTTTCTCCGACGAAAGATAACGGAATCCCGTTTCTTTCCTCGTTTCCATCCGCGGCAGCAAACGTAAGACCGATCCCTTCAAACGAAGTCCACTAAAGGACTATCTATCCCCTCAGAGTCCGTTCTCAACATAAGGACACGAACCATCGAAGAAGACCGTTTCAAAACAAGCTGATACCTACGGATCACCATTCACCAAGGTTTGAGGCACCTAAACGCCATCACTAAGGCTTGAGGCACCTAAACGCCATCACCCAGGCTTGAGGCACCTAAACGCCATCACTATGGTTCGAGGCGCCTAAACGCCATCACTAAGGTTCGAGGCACCTAAACGCCATCATTAAGGTTCGAGGCACCTAAAAGCCATTATTAAGGCTTGAGGCACCTAAACGCCATCACCAAGGTTTGAGGCACCTAAACCCCATCACCAAGGTTTGAGGCACCTAAACGCCATCACTAAGGCTTGAGGCACCTAAACGACATCACCCAGGCTTGAGGCACCTAAACGCCATCATTAAGGTTCGAGGCACCTAAATGCCATCACTAAGGTTCGAGGCACCTAAACGCCATCATTAAGGTTGGAGGCACCTAAAAACCATCATTAAGGCTTGAGGCACCTAAACGCCATCACCCAGGCTTGAGGCACCTAAACGCTATAACTAAGGCTTGAGGCACCTAAACGCTATCACTTTGGTTTCGATACATGAGGAAAGTGATAAATCGCAATCATCCTCTAATTCGACAAACCGAAGTCATCCCCAGGTTGACATCCTAAAATAGTCACTCTAGGGTCGACGTCTGAAGATAGTCAAAAGACCCGAACTACGACTGGCTTGATTCCTCTTAAGGATACGTAGGTAGCCTACCATTAGGTTCAGCCACCAGACCGAAATGGTCATTCCTTTCCCCAGCGGTCCGACCAAAATGGTCACCCTCTTCTCCCCAGCAGATTGGGACCTCACTTTTATCGACGACCCCATTTCCCCTGGAAGTACCGTCGCCGAGGGGCTACTGTAAGTGTCCAAATCTGAATCGCCAATGTTCCTTCAGCCCAATTTAACGTTTTCCAATTCAAATAAACATTTAAGGGCATTTTGGTCACTTCCTAAGGCAATTTAAACAAGGAAGGACCTTAAAGGAACAATAAAAATAGGTTGGATCTCGCTGGAAAGAGTCATTTCCAAGAAATTGACCAACTTTTCATTAAATGCAAGCAGCCAAAACTGCTTTCTGCAAAATCAGGCACGCTTACATCCCCATCCGCGCGGACAGGAATGAGACTCAGTCTCATCCGCACGGACAAAAGCGAACCCTAAATACAGCCTATAAATAAAATCATTCTCTCTCAGTTTAAAGGATCCTTTTTCGAACCCTACTGATATATTAGCAAACTCTCTCCAGAAAATAGCCTAACACTCATCAAAACACACATTTTAAACACTCACCTAAACACAAAATCCATACCAAATATTCAAATCCTAAACACAAACCAAGGAAGATAGGGTACAATCATTGGTAAACCCTCCTTCTCCTCACCTTAATATCCTTCATCCATGCATAAATCTCATATTTAAAATGATGTAACTTGTTTACTTACTTGTTGCTCATCTCTTTTCTCTTTCTTGTCCTAGATCCAAGAGGATCTCCATGGAGTTCATCTCCATGGATAATTCTCTACAAGGATCCAAATTCTTTTACTATGGTATCCCCCTTTGTCCCTTTTACACTAACTAGCTCTTGCTTGTTATTTGATCTTTTGACCTAAAATGTAGTCATCTTGGAATAAATTTCCTTGGATGACCATTTCAAATGGTCTAAATTGTTTACTTCCTTGTAAATGTTTTTTACTTAGTCTAAGATGTTCACCTTGGAACCATTTCCATGGATGAACATCCTTAAGACTCACAAATTAGGTCACACAAGATGTATGAGATACATTTGAGTTTAAAGATCTCAAGGATGGTCATCCTAATGACCACCTTAGAAATCCACTCTAAAGTTGATACATCTTGACCTACTTCTTGTTTTATCAAATTTACTTTCATGTTAAACCCCCATCCCAAGCAAATGAAGTGCTTCTAAGTCCTAATGTACCCTAATGATGGCTTGATATAGTAGATCACCACTAACCATGTTTAGTGATCACTAATCAAAGCCTAAGGAAAGTGGGGACAAGCATGGATACAAAACCCAAAAATGTTTTTTATTTAACACTTTCTGTTGCAAACTCCAGTTCTGATTCTGTAACTCCAGTTGACATTCTGGAATTTACAGAATCAGACTGGAAAGCTGCAAAAAAGAATCTTACTGTCCTATCCGCGCAGACAAGATTGAGCCTCGTCCTGATCCGCGCGGACATGAATGTCATGGACAAATATTTTTGTTTCCAAATTTTTTTCACTCACGTAAGCACAATCGTTTTGACTAATTTCAGCTTTTGTTCGGGCCAAATTATTTATTTCCAGAAAAACCCCTTTTGCAAAACACACACACACACACACACATAAATGGTTTCAAGTTAGGAAGACTCGTTTACGAGGCATTCCGGGTGAACGTGCTAATCGTTCTTCCCGGATTGTAACGTGACCTCCGAACTCACTTCTCTCATTTTTGGGCATTTTTCAAAGTTTTGGCCCTTAAACTAAAAATGGCGTGGCGACTCCGTTTGATTTTTTTCAAAATGATAAAAAAATCGGACACACATCATCACACCCGTGCTACGCGGCAATACTTTAGTGCACCGGGTGGCAGTTAGTACAAAATAATAAAAAGACCAGCATTAATGTACCGAATCCCATCAAAATTTATGTATATATATATTTTTGGGTTTGATGTCATCTAACTTGGGAATAACTTAAAGGATTGAACAAAGGGCAAATTGGTGATTCCTGTGACATCACCGAGGGGATGACCAAAACAGGCAAAGGGCGCGGTCGGGCGGAGTTTCTGGAAATTTGGTGCGATCGCGCGCCAGTAGGGAGCGATTGAGCGTCTGTCCGTTATGGACCTGATCAGCAGCAGAATTGGTGAAGATTAAGAAAATCCTGCAGGGTTAGAAATAGATAGTATAAATAAGACATATTCCCTAGCAATTTTAAGTTCGTAATTCCTAGTGTGATAGAGATAAATAATTCTAGGTGTTCCAAGGGTTTTCTGAGATGTTTTTCTCTAAATCTAGGGTTTTCACAACTGTGAATTCTTTTGATCAAGAAGTTTGTGCATTAGATTAAAGATTGTATTCGTGATTGTCAGTTAATAATAATATTCTTGCACTCTGCCCGTGGACGTAGCCAAGTTGGTAAACCACGTATATCATTGTTTTGTGGGATTTATTTATTTTCTATCTTCTATATAGATCTGTTATAACAAACTGGTATCAGAGCCGGTCAGTTTGATAAAGGTATAGAGGTTTTTCGCTGCAAAAGAAGATGGGATCAAGAAATGAATAACCAGTTGACAACTTCAATGGGAAGAATAGATTTTCTCTTTGGCAGATCAAAATAAAGGCCTTGTTGAGAGACAAGGGTTTGTGGGCTCCATGGCCGCTGCAATCAGGAATCGTTGGGATTCAAAGGGCAAACCGGTAGCAAGTTCCATAGGTGATGTAGCGGCTGCAATAGCAGAAGGTTCGGGGAAAGCAGCTGAGAAGGAAGCAACATATATGATCGCGCTAGATGAGAGGGCCCACTCTAAAATTATCAGGTGCTTAGATGATGATGTTCTGTCGGATATTGCAGATACTGATTTCGGAGGTGCTATGTGGATTACATTGGAAGATATGTATCTGACACGATCATTGACCAACAAGTTGTATCTGAAGCAGAAGTTGTAATCACTTCGAATGATGGAAGGTACTCCCATTAGGGATCATATAAATTGGTTTATATCTTTATTAATATAATTTCGTAATATTGATGTTAAGGTTGAAGATGAGGATGTTGCTCTTATGTTGTGTGTCTCCTTACCACTGTTATATTAGGGATTTGTGGATTCCTGCATTAATGGTAAGGATACGGTTACTCTGGAAGAGGTTGAGAATAATCTCAAGAACAGAGATCTGCATCGCAAGGCGAGTGGTCTATCTACATAATCTCAGTCAGCAGGGTTAGTTGTAGAGGCAATAGGGGCCAAAGTAGGAGAAACAAGGATTCTTCTAAAAGGGGTCCAAGACCTGGAGATATATGTACTTACTGCAAGGAAAAGGAGCATTGGAAACCTGAATGTCCCAGGTTGAATAAGAGCGAGCAAGTTGGGTCTACTGCAGCTATGGTAGAAGACGATGGGGACGACTATGCCCTAGTAACCGAAGAGGACAAAGGTATGATAGATATATGGATTCTTGATTCTGGGGCTTTTTATCACATGTGTTCGCGCAGGGAATGATTTGCAACGCACAAGGAGACGAAAGGGGGTGATATTTATATTGCTAACGGTTCTGTCTGCAAGGTAGTTGGCATTGATTCCATCAGGGTGCAAACTTTTGGTGGTAAGTTTGTACATTGACCAAGGTTAGACATGTTCCTGAAGTAACGAAGAATTTGATATCGCTTAGTTGGCTATATAAGATGGGATATAGTTTCAAAGGTAAAGGTGGAGTAGTAAATGTCTGTAGGTGTTCGAATGTAATTCTGAAAGGTGTAAAACAAGGTTCCTTTTACGTCCTCCAAGGTTCTACATTTTTGGGTTTAGGTGTCGAGTATCGTACAACAGAGGGTATGGTAGATACACATCTGAAGAAATAATGTTGCATGGCTTCACGTGGGGTAGTTGACAAACAGGAAGAGCAGCAAGTTACTGAAGGTGTATTTGAACTGGGTAAGCCACGGTTAGTAGGTCAACGCACATAATTGGGAAGCGAGAAATGAATCAAGGAAAAGGTACGTACTGTTGGAGATTCCACCGATATGGCCGCTTCATCATTTTGGGTTGGCAAGATTCAATGTCGACTGGATTTGCCCAATTATCGGTTGGGGCAATTTTGAGTGCCTACTGTAGTGGCATATTTGGGTGTATTGCAGACACATTGGTGTGCTCGGTGCATCACAGTTTGGGTGTCCAGAGGGATACATTTGGGTGTCAAGTAGACACGAATGGGTCTTATCAACTGTTACAACAAGTCTTTTGTTGTTCGGCATAACATATTTGGGTGTCTAGTGAGATACAGTTTTGGTTGTCCGTAGTACAAGTTTGGTTTTTGGCATAACACATCTGATGCAGAGGGGAGTTTTGGTTTTGTGATCGGGAGGTTAGATGTTAAGGTGGAGATTTGTTGGGTTTGATGCCATCTAACTTGGTAATAACTTAGAGGATTGAAAAAATGGCAAATCAATAATTCCTGTGACAGCACCGAGGAGGCGACTGCGCCAGGCAAGGGGCGCGATCGCGCGCTAGTAGGGAGCGATCGCGCGCCTGTCCGGTATGGACCTGATCAGCGGCAGAATTGGCGAAGGATTAGAAAACTTTGCACGGTTAAAAATAGGCAGTATAAATAAACCCTATTAACTAGCAGTTTTAAGGTTGTAATTCCTATTGTGATAGAAATCCATAATTATAGGTGTTTCAAGGGTTTTCTTATATCTCTGTTTTTCTCTAGATCTAGAGTTTGAACAATTGTGAATTCTTGTGATCAATAAGTTCGTGAATTATATTACAGATTGTATTCGGTGATTGCCATTTGATAATAATATCTTAACCTCTGCTCGTGTATGTAACCAATTTGGTGAATCACGTATATCGTTGTATTGTGTGATTGGTTTATTTTCTATCTTATAAATAGATTTGTTATTATATATATATATATATATATATATATATATATATATATATATATATATATATATATATATATATATATATATATATATATATATATATATATATAGTATAAATGCAACCGGTGTCTTCTACAGTAGTATGAGTAGTGCCGTCCGCGGAAATGACCATTTTGCCCTCACTAGTCATTCCCTTTCCCATTTTGCCCTTAAAAAAAAAATTAATTTAAAAAAGCATAGACTCAATCTCAATTCAAATTGATTTTCGATAACGAAAATACAGAACAGAATTAGTTACCCAATATCAAGAACATGGCAAGGCTTCGTCAAAGTCTTCTCGATTGCTCTACGATAAGCTCTGTTCCTGGGAGTGTCATTGAGCATATTGAGGTAAGAAGTGTTGGCCAATAAGGGTTTGAAAGAATTTTCCGGCGCATCGTCTTCTTCGATGACGACCCATTCCAAGTTGCCGGTGAGTGGGTCGAGCTTGAGCTGGAACATGCGCTGAGTTGACCCAGCGCTCACGGTTCGAACCAAGTTGAGAGCGAGTGAATGGAGGGAAAGGAAGCGAGTTAGGGTTTTGTGGAGGGGGCAACACATTTGGGGATTATGGAAAATTACTTTATTTCCACTCTTTTTATTGCTCCTTCTATAAGAAGCTATAAAAAAAAAAAGTTTTTTAATAAACACCCGTATCCTTGGTAAAGGAAGATTATTTTTTTTAATTATTATATTGCACAAACCTACGACAAGGACTTGGAATGGGCATAATAAGGTATTATTATTATTTTTAATTATTATATTGTTAATTTAACAAAAATATATTGATTTCATTTTTTATTTATTTCATGTGCTTTTACGTAAACGTACCTGGCCAATGTCTGTTTCGATTGAGACAACATCTTTACTTCAACTGATTAAAAATCTATATGTTAATTAGATGTTAATTTATGTCTTATCTTTTTGTAAACAACTTTTATTGTGTATCTTAAATTAATTATCATTTTGTAACTATAATGGTTAAGAATCTATATGTTAATTAGATGTTAATTTATGTCTTATCTTTTTGTAAACAACTTTTATTGTGTATCTTAAATTAAGTATCATTTTGTAATTATAATGGTTAAAAATCTATATGTTAATTAGATGTTAATTTATGTCTTATCTTTTTGTAAACAATTTTTATTGTGTATCTTAAATTAAAAAAAAGACCCGAGTCCTCGGACACGGGCATATGTACTAGTATATATATATATATATATATATATATATATATATATATATATATATATATATATATATATATATATATATATATATATATATATATATAAAGATTTAATTCCCTTAAGGAATTATAAATTTATCCATACCGAATTAGTGCAAATTACATTTAAACCCTTAACATTATTAGGGGTAAATTCCATTATTATGGCATATGTTAGTGATGGTAGATGTAAATATTTCAAGCCTTCTTTAGCAGCTTTAATAGAAACTAGTCTATGTCAAGGACCAGTTTATTTTGATGTATCTCCAAATTCAAATATATCATTATCTGATAGTAATTTATTAGATGCTATGCAACTAACAATTCATACTAATGGTTATAATTTTAAACTAGGAAGCGAAATAATAGCAATATGCTATAGAATTTATTACAAAGTATTACGTACTTTAAATCCAAAAGCAAGACAAATATCGTTTTCAGGAAACTACTATTGTAGTCCAAACAAATTTATTAACTTTAAATATAGCAACTAATAGGTTGATTAGGTGGGATGAAATAAACTTTCCAATGACTTGGTCTCTTCCTCAGGAAATAGAGCCTGAACCGATATTAAATAAAAATATAGATCAGATAATTCAAACATGTGAAGGAGATGTAGAAATAAAATTTAATTCTCAAAGAATTATAAGGTTACCTAGAACAACATCGGCTAGGTATTCTACCTCAAGTGAATTTTATACAATTCCTAATGAGTCAGCCAGGGTTCAACTTCTCAAATTAGAGAATATTTAGAATCTGTAGAAGAAATAAGAATAAATTAGAATAAAATTCCAGAAGGAATTTATAAATCCGAAAACCAGAGTAGGCAATCTCCTATTCAGTCAGAAATGAATTTTCATATAAATGATTGATTATTCTCCAGGTAGTCAATTGAGAGAAATCCTTAATAAGGAATTTCAACAAGAACATAAATAATTTCATCAATGGTATTTTAATAAATAATTACCTGAAGAGTTAAAAGACTTCAAAGATAAATACTATGATTATTTAGAAAAAAATGAAAATTTCATTTATTTTGTTAATTGGTTTGTAAAACATTATATTAATAATATTAATAATGAAATATTAGTCTTGCAAAGATCTTGAAAGACAACAAAAGGAGAATTAGTTAATTCATTTTTTTCCCCTGAACAAATAATTTGTTTAAATGCAAATACAGAGGCTACTGCCTATTTAAACCTGTAGAAAATTGAAACTGCTTAAGTAACAATTAAGGAATTAAATGCTATAATTAAATCTCAAAATTATACCAACACTTTTTTAATATATTTAGGAAATCAATTTATATCTCTTGAACAAGATTTAAGATCTCTAAAAAAAACTATTGAGACACAAATTGCTCAACAACAATTAATAGTTGATCAATTAAACCAATTAAATAAATCAAATCAAATAGAGTCTTCTCCATCTGCCCAAACAGAGGCTCTCATGATTCAACCTCCAGTCTCTATCAAATAATTTAAAATGGAGACTAATAATGATTTTGTCCAAATCCTAGAACAAAAACTAAGAGATCTGCATCTCAGCGTTTTGTCCCAAGGGACACCAAGTCAATATGAGCCTTCTGAGACTGAGACTGAGACTGAGACTGAGACTGAGACTGAGACTGAGACCTACTCATAATTCTCAGAAAAAATAAGTGATATAAATCAATTAACAGATATGTTTGATAATCTAAACACTAATAATAGTGAATTAAACCCAATTTAAGCTTCAAAACCTCTTGAAAAATATTATTACAAGAGACCTTCTCCTCATTGAAGAACCGGAGCCCTTCCAGAACTCCTACTCAGGAAAAGCCATTTAAGAATGGAATATTGATGGCTTGAATGATAAACAAATAATAGATGTAATACATAGAATTATTATGTATTCCACTGTCCGTAAACAGCATGAAAATAATGATAGTTCTGAACATACCAAAAGTGTCGAGTTGGGCCAAACTAGTAAAGTCCAATTACAGACAGCCTTGGTCTCCACATTCCCAATAAGGCTGGTCCAATCAAAACAAGGCCCAAAGCCTATCTCAAGTATCAGTCGACTAAGCCCATGGTCCGACCTACCAGGTCCCGACCTAACTTAGTCCAACCTCATGATCCATATTACAATTCGGGTACGAACCATGCTCTACCCGACAGTCAGGTCGACCATATCACGAGTGGCGACCTCGACCTAAATCAATAAGTGACGACTTAACACTTGCCGGCTTATTTGGTTGAACAATCCTCATAACCACATCCCTACAAATCAGGGACCATTATAGACATGTTCCCACGTCCAAGTAACTGCCGCTACAATCTCGGAGCACATGTCGCCTCCCCAAAAATACACCACTCTTGTCTATAAATACTTCATCACTACCAAACGGTGAAAGGTAAATCGCCATTTTGTATTCTCGAGTTCATTATTCAATACATTTTGAGCTTTATACAACCGTGATCTTACTCACGCCCGAGCCTTCGCCGAGACACATCCGGCTAGTCGTGGGTTCTCGATTTGTGTCAAGGAGCCAGGTGATCACCCCGCCACGTGGAGGAATATTGATAAGCACAATTCCCGCAAAGATCGCTTGGTTCCATTGCCGGAAACGTGCTTTAAACTTGACCTCGAATTTTTCAACAACCTACAACAATGGTGACTTAGACGGACACGTATCCGAGGCTTCACTGGGCATGAAGAAGCAAACAACATCAACACCAATACGAATGCCGGAAATCTCATCATCACTAATGAAAACACGGATTTGCCTCCTCCCCCACCAAATCGTCCTCATGGTAGAGCAACGCGTTCTACCGCATTGTTGATGGCAGAGGATTGCCCGACACTAGGAGAGGTAAAAGGCATATGGATGGACAAGGAGCTCCACCTCCTCCTAAGCGTCCTTATGGGCAAATGAACATGGGAAGTAGGGCAGTCCCTCCACCAACCCCACGAGCAAGAAGGGAGATGATGTTGAAGCGAGCCCGCATTCTCGCCGACTTAATAGCCATGGAGGAGGCAGAGCAAGCCGACGTACGCTCAAAGAGTGGCCCCCACTGTGTTTCTAATGGGCAACAAAGCCAGGAGTGTTAGGCCAAATGAGGGTGTGGGGCAAAATGGTGAAAACAGGATAGTTCAACGAGCTCCTACTATCGCTCATGTGCCAAGTAACGATTTAAGGGCTAGCCTCACCGTAAACAGGAGCAAGTGAGGCTCAACTCGATTTGAGGACTCAAGCTAATGTACCAACGTAAATGTGCATGTTTCTCCAGCGAACGCAGAGATCAGGATCTCATAGAGACAGGAATGGGCATAGGTCGCCCGTGAGAGGGGAAAGGCGCAGTCGCCACATGGAGATAACAGCGCAGTCGCCATCTCGGTGCCGAGAGACGCAGGTCGCCTCAAAGAAGTAATGTACATAGATCTCCAATAAGATCGAAAGGACCAATTCCCATAGAGACAGGAGGAGTAGACAGATGACTCCCCTTAAGTGAGGGCCAGAGGTCAAATGCCGCTCCCCTCCAGAGAGATGAAAGACCCGATGCCGAGAATGGCTATTGATGAAAAAGAAGTTCGAACAAAGGGGAGGAGGAAAAGAAGAAGGAGATTGGAAAGGTCGAACGAATTGACTTTGCTCTTCGACCTTTATCCAAAGAAATCAGAGATAGTCGACCTCCTCCTACCTTCAGGTTGCCTCTTCTGGAGAAATATTCAGGGTCGACCAATGCAAGGAGTCATATAGCACATTTAGAAGCCACAATGTGTTTTGTCGCCAATGAGGACGACAATATGTGCAAAGCTCTCCTAAGCACACTCACCGGGGCAGCCTTTAACTTGGTTCAATGGTTTGGCCGCTGGAAGCATCACCACTTGGACCTCGCTTCAGACAAAGTTCTTAGATCGCTCGACCGCAGGAGCTCTAAGATGACCGTCACCGATCCGAATAACTTGGTGCAGCGAAGAATGAAAGCTCCATGAGCTACTTCACCAAGTTTAAGGAAATGGTTGATAAGATAGAGGAAGACCTCACCGATAGGGAAGTCATTAATTGCTTCCGAAACGGTATTTCCCAGATATGGACTACGAGCTCACAAGCCCGAACGGTCACAACTCGACAGGAGTTGTGTGAAAAGGTGTACAATGTTGCCCTAGCTGAGGAAAGGAAAGAGAAGAAGAATGGTAAGAGTCCTAAGGTTGAGGCCTCTGATGATAAGAAAGACTCCAACAAGAATGGAGGAAATAATAAAAATGGAAAGAACAGACTAGGGCAACAGAGAAAGTGCCCGAGGCTTTCTACTCCCTTTACGGTGAGTCGAACGTAAATTATGAATGCCGTCGAGCCGGCTCCTCCAAATCCCAATGAATCCAGCAACAAGTTTAGGAGGGACAACAAAGCAAGTACCGCGACTACCACAAAGACACCGGTCATCTCACAGAGGATTGCTTGGGATTAAAGCGTATCATCCAGAGAATGGTCGACTGTGGAGACTCGAAGCTTACGTGAAAAGGCCTCGACCGGTGGAGGCGATCAGCCAACAGGTGGACAACAGGACCTAGGCAACCTAGAATGAACCTGGGGGGTCATTACAGAGCAAGCAAGCAACACGGCCATCAAGCACAAAATCTTCCAACTCAATAAGGCTCCCCATGTGCCTCCAAGAAGAGAAGTCAGAGATGAAGCAATCAGCTTTTTCCCCCATGAATTGGCTACTAACATGGCGGCTAAAGAGCAAGTTCTCGTCATCCCAGTGTCTCATTGACGGATGTACGACGAGCGTACTCTTAGTCGACACGGGGCTCGCAAGGATATTTTGTTCTACAAAACTTTTAAAGAAATGGGTCTTAATGATGAGCAAGCTGGAGAGATATGATGGTAGATTGGAGGGCTTCACCAATCATCGAGTTGATGCAAAAGGCAAGATAGAGCTCGACGTCGACCTAGGCCAACACCCCCTCAGGATCGTATCAAAGGTACAATTTATAGTGATTGATGTAAATAGTGACTATGCCGCTATACTTGGTATCCTGTGTCAGTCGCTCTTGGAATGGTGGCATCGATCCCTCATCGCCGAGTCAAGTTCCCTACACCCGCTGGAGTAGGGTGTGTACAAGGCACAGCTCGAGCCTACCTTGATCATGTTCTCAGAGAAAGAAAGAAAAGGGAGTTGGAAATTGAGACTGCAGATGGTTAGTTAAAGTTGTCTCAATCAGTCACCAAAACTACCAGACTGTCAACGATCGCCGACGTGGAAGAGTCGACCTATCGCTCAAATGACGAGGTCATGCTTGAGTCGACACGTCACTCTAACACCACCGAGGTCGATTCGGGATGTAGTTATGGTCGACCAAGTCATCATAGGCAACCTATGCCTCCACTCGACAATAACTCTGGGGCCACCACCAAATGAGGTTGCAGACAAGTTAGATGATATGATAGCGTAAGAAGCTCCACATCCGAGGGCCGAGGAGAGACAAAGGGTTAAGGAGATAATCATTGAGACTCTACAATTCAGGGATGGACCAGAGCTAGAAGTCGTGGATGAGCTAGAGTCGCAATCACCAACCTTTCTTACCCCGACCAAAAATTCAGATTGGGAAGCAGCCTATCGCTTAAGGAGCGAGCGTAAATCATCGAGCTGCTCAAGGAAAGTAATGATGTCTTTGCATGGAGGGTAGAAGACATGAGGGGAATCAAGGAGGAGGTCGCTGTTCACAGATCGGAAGTCAACCCGACCATAAAGCCTAGACCCCAAAAATTGAGAAGCTTTGCTCGCGACAAGGAAAGAGGCCATAAAACCGAGGTACAAAAACTTTTGAATGCAGTGGATAATCAAAGAGGCCACTCATACAACGTGGTTGGCCAACGTGGTCATGGTGAAGAAATCAAATGGCAAATGGCGGATGTGTGTCGACTTCACCACTCTCAATCTTGCTTGCCCAAAGCGACGCTTATCCCCTTCCTAGAATCGACAAACTTGTGGATTCTATTGCCGGGCACTCCACCTCGCCCTCGACGCTACTCGGGATATCACCGCATTAAGATGCACGAGGATGACATAGTCAAGACAAAGCATTTCAAGCGGCCGGAGGCATCTACCGCTACAACATGATGCCGTTTGATTAAAGAATGCAGAGCGACTTATCGTAGGATGGTGAACAAAGTCTTTGCCTCGCAAATTGGTCGAAATATGGAAGCTTACGTGGACGACATGGTCATCAAAACTAAGACCGGACGTCACGTAGTCGACCCGAAGGAAACATTCGCCAACTTGCGAGCAAACGACATGAAGCTCAATCCCAAGAAGTGTGTCTTTGGAGTCATAGCCTGGCAAGTTCTTGGGATTTATGGTATCTCAAAGAGGCATAGAAGCCAATCCAGAAAAAATCAAGGCGTTAGTCGACATGAAAGCTCCCACCATGTCAAAGAGATGCAAATGACTTAACTAAGGGTAGCAGCTCTGGTCGCTTCATATCAAAGTCACAGAGAGGTCTCTCCCCTTCTTCAAAGCATCGAGGGGGACGAAAATTTTGAGTGGACGACCGAATGTCATTCGTCGTTTCAACAATTGAAGGATTACCTCGCTACTCCACCTGCTAAGTAGCCCGACCACCGGTGAAACCTTATTTGTATATCTCGTCTCGTGGAGACAAGTCGGTTCTGGCCGGTGTTGATTAGAGAGGATGAAGGACTTCAAAACCAAGATATTACATCGCAAGGCCTTATCGATGTGGAGAGCAGTACTACAATGCCGAGAAGGTCGCTTATGCCCTAGTCGTGGCTTCAAGGAAGCCGCGAGCTTATTTTCTCGGCTCATCCAATTGTGGTTCTTACAAATGCCCCCTTAGAAAAATTCTTCACAAGCCGGAGAGTTCAGGTGTCGACTTCTCAATTGGTCAATTGCCCTTACCGAATTTGACATTGAGTATCGACCTCGAAAGGCGTTGAAGGCTCAAGCTCTAGCCGACTTCTTGGTCGAGCTTACGTTCACCAAGGAAGACGACGAGCAGCCGAGCTCCAAAAGAAAAGGCTAAAGGGAAGGAGTCGTAATCCCGTGTCGCCATCGCCTACCCGTCGATTGCCGGAAGGTCTATTCAGACGGATCGACCAAGAATAGCAGTGAGCCGGGATAGTGCTAATTGAATCCGTAGTCCGGAACTGTGTATGAGGAATCACTAAGGTTCAAGTTTGATGCTTCCAACAACTAGGCCGAATATGAAGCTTTGATAGCAGCCTATAGAATACGCCAAGTGTTTTGGAGCGACTAAGATCATGGCCTACCGTGATTCACACCGATAGTCAACTGTGTCGAGGCGAGTACTAGGTACTTAGTGCCACGCTGATCAAATACTGCGACCTGGTGAAGGAACTGATAAAAGATTTGGAATTCTGGGAGATTCAAAGAATTGGACGAGAAGACAATGAGCTAGCTGACCTTCTCTCGAAGTTAGCCACTTCAGATGAACCACATGATGAACCTATTTCCTTCCTCGAAAGTCCATCCTATGAAAGAGTAAAAATTCAATGCATAGATGATCCCTCAAGAAATTGGACTCAGGAGAAGTGTTGGATCGAGGAAATGAAGGCATATATAGAAAGTGGAGAGCTACCAGATGACGAGAAGAAGGCTCGAGCTATCAAAAAGAAAGCTCCAAGGTATGTCATTCAAGGAGGCGAATTGCTCGTAAGATCTTATACTCGACCATTACTAAAGCGCATCCACCCTCAAGCAGGTCGCCCTATTGATACACGAAGTACATAGTGGAATTTGTGGTGGACACCCGGGGGCCAGGACTCTTGCTGACAAGTTAATCACTTTGGGGTACTACTGGCCACACATGAGAGCTGACACTCACAACTTTGTTCAGCAATTTGATCAATGCCAAAGGTTTGCCAACCTTCCCCATGTGCCTACAACAGAGCAAACTTCGTGATCGCAGCCGCCATTTGACATGTGGGGCGTCGACCCGATTGGACCCTTCCCTCCCGCCCGAGGAAACCGCAAGTATGTGATCGTCGCCATAGATTACTTCACTAAATGGGTTGAGGCCAAACCATTAGCTCGCATCACGAGGAAAATGCTATCAACTTTATTCATGACTTCATTTGGTGTCGGTTTGGTTTTCCTCGAGCTATAGTGTCCGACAATGGCTTACGCTTCTCCTGCACCTTCGGCGTAGATGAAGCGAGTTGGAATCAAACATTGGAAATCTTCCTGCCGCCTATCCTCAAGGAAATGGCCAAGCCGAGGCAAAGAAATAAACTTGTTCTATCTTCGCTCAAGACAGACTCGTAGGTCGACGTAACAATTGGTTGGGACGAACTCCCTCGCTCTTCGGGGCGTCCGTACAACCACTGGGGCCTACGGGGAAACCCCTTTTGCTCTCACATATGGGTCGAGGCAATGGCACCCGCCGAGCTCGCATTTCCCAACGCAGAGTGACTTTTTTCAATCAAGAGCGTAATGAAACCAACAGATTGATCGACTTGGACCTCGATCGACGAGAAGCGAGAAACACTTACCTCCGAATGGTCAACTACAAGCAGCGAACTAAGAGCTACCACGACAAGAAGGTCAAGGCAAGGTCGTTCCAAGTGGGAGATTATGTGTTGAGAAAGATCGAAGCAACGGGTAAAGGACCCAAAGCAGAACAAGCTATCTCCCTAACCGGGAAGGTCCCTATGTAGTCACTCGAGTCGTCAAGGAAGGAACCTACATGATAGCTCATCTCGGAGGTGACGAGTTGAAACATCCTTGGCATGCTACTCACCTCATCAAATACTACTTCTAGTTTTCAATTTCAAAGTTCAAGTTTGTGTTAAAGCTAGTTTCGAATTGATGTAAGCATGATTCCTACTTCAATGAAAAGCGCAGCTTTATTCGATCAAACATAGTGTTACATTAATATCAACAAGCTCGACTCTTAGTCGCCTTCGTTCTAACAAGCTCGATTCTTAATCGCCTTTGTTTATTTAACAAGTCCGACTCTTAGTCGACTTCGTTCTAACGAGCTCGACTCTTAGTCGGGCTCATCTTAGCTCGACTCTTAGTCGCCTTCACCCTAACAAGCTCGACTCTTAGTCGCCTTCGTTCTAACAAGCTTGATTCTTAATCGCCTTTGTTCACTTAACAAGTCCGACTCTTAGTCGACTTAGTTCTAACAAACTCGACTCTTAGTCCAAATTTTGATTTACTTAGCTCGATTCTTAATCGCCTTTGCCTATTCAACAAGTATGATTCCTAATCAACTTGGTCCTAATTAACTCGACCCGGTCGGGCTTTCAATGGTATGAACAGTGTTCGACTCATGATCAATCTCGTTCACAAAAAAGTTAACCAAGTCCGAGGTCGACTAAACCAACAAGATCAAGTCGCCCTCTAGGCTCAAGTTGACTCATTTATATTATCTACATCTAGCTCGACATACAAGATGGAATGGAAAACATACAACATTCTCGAGAACAAAGGTCACCTAAGATTAAATATGAAAAGCCTCCCAAGAGCGGGCCAAGACTTGAGCGTAAATTAACTTACAAAAGTATTATGCCTCCCAAAAAGCCGGGATAAGGCATACGTATAATGTTAGACAAAAGACAAAGATATTGTTTGGGACTTGTTCATTACAACTCAATAAAATCAAGAGTCTTGGACTACACGCCTTGGTCGCCAATGGAAGCTCGACCTTCACCATCTTCTCGTTGCCGGGGCTCTATGGGCTTACCCGATTCTGTAATATGTCCGCTCGCTTCGCATCCATGGCTTCAAAGATCGTCGAGTTCCGCCAAGACCACATCAAAATTTCTATCAAGAACAGGGGAGCTTCCCACTTCTCGCAGTGATCCTCCTCATCCTCTCGGGCAATGAAAGCTAGATCATTTTCAAGGTAAGGAACGAGCGAGTGACCACCATGAGCCGTCATATCATATTGAGACTCGCAAACCAACAAGCTAATTGCTCGATGGTAACCGTAGCCGTTGGATCTACAAGCGCACGACGGGCCATGTGTCTCTTGCCGACCTCAAGAAAATCTTGTGCCTTAGACACGATGGCATCATAGTACTCGTCCCCTTCCTTGAACTTCTCAACCGCGGCCAGAGGCATCCTTAGCGCTTTTCTCAACAAATGTACTCGGAGGTCTTTCGACTCTTCTCTCTCTCAAGTCGATGCCGTTCATGCAACTCGAGCAAGAAGGCATCCTTCTCCTTCGTAAGTTTGGCTGGACCGTGCCGCCCGCAGCCTTGGTTTTTTCCAGCTTCCTTCTTCTCTCGCAACCCTCTCCGCTTCTACCTCCTTGATCTTAGATTCAAGCAATGCAAGATCGGACAGTGGCCTTCTCTTCACCATTTCATTGGCTTCACACGAGTTATCCGCATCATTGTATTTCTCCCTCAAATCGGCCAACTCTTGTGCCTTCTTGGAGTAATCACGCAAAGCCTGCTTCTCCCTCTCAATTGACTCCCTCCAAGATCTTTTAGCTTGCTCGTTCATGGTGAGAGACTGCATTAGAGAAAACATTGAAGTATTAGCTCGGCTAAGGCATAGAAGGTGAACCTGCCGAACTAACAATGTAATAAGCGACCAAACAGAAAGGGAAAGTAAAGGTTTACCTCGCTGTGTACCAACCTGCATCGGGCCGTGAATTCCTCCGGAGTCATCCCCTTATCTCGCAAAGTGAGCTAGGAGATCTACATCCAAGGCCCTTCTCACCACCACTTGACCAAGCGTCACCTCAGGATAGCGGCGAGTCATGCTGTTGACCCCAATGAGAGGGGGAACATCGCTAAGCTTCTGAATCAAAGCATCTATGGATTCTTGGCCCTCGGGGGAGGGGCTAGAGGAGGGAGTGGACTTGGGGAGACGGCCTTGCCCTTTCCAGACCTTGATCTTTTTCTTGTCCTCAACGCCTGATCATCTTCCTCCTCGACGGCATCATCATTAATTTCAACCACATTCATCGGGCTGGACCCCGCCACCTCGGCTCCTGAGGTCGCAGCATTGGCCTCTTGAACTGGATCAGAGCTCAGACTTGGCCTAGGCGACCTGCTGGATTCCTCCCCTCCCTCATTCACATTCATGGAATGGGAGCCGGAGCCACTCTGTTGAAGGTCCTCTATCTCGACCTCCTCCATTGGGATCAGCCCAGCATTGTCCTTTGAGAGTAAATTATTCCTTACAGCGGCCTCCCTCTCTCTGCTTGCCTTAGCATTCACAGCTCCGTGGGCCCTCTTAGCCTTTTTCTTGTCAGAAACTCCAACAATTCGAACCATGGCGGCTTCTTGTTCGGGAGTCAAAACTGCACGACATCAAAGTGTTAGTTCGACAATACGAAACAGTTCTATGTACGAATTAATTCTACATACGAGCAAGCAATTTGATTAGTACAGGGTGACAATTCGAAACAGATTTATGTACGAGCTAACCAGTTCTACATGCGAATAGACAACAGATGGGCTAAGAGTCACGTATGCAAATAAAATCAGTTCTATGTACGAATTAATTCTACATATGAACAAACCATTTGATAAATACAGAGATACGATTACAAGCAGTTCTATGTACGAATTGACTGATTCTACAGGCGAGCAAGCAAGTGACGAGCTGAAAGTTAAGTATGCAGATCAAAGCAATCCTATACGCCTATAAAAAATCACTTATGCAAGTTAACATTGGACGAGCTAATGAACGAAGGCGAGTAAACCCTTACCACCAATGTGTTCTCCATTGTTCTTGCAGAATCGCCTTGCTTCCGGCAAACTGACAATTCTCCTCTAATCTCCCCAAAGAGTGAGTTACCCAATCAGGGTACACCTGGCCTCTCAATACAGGCACAAGGGGCTCTGCTACCTCATCTCCAGGCATCATCCCAGCTAGAATATAATTGTACTTGGTTGTCACTAATGACTCCCAACTGACGGGTCCATCCTTGACCAGGGCACACAGCTTTCTATACAAAGTTTTATACCAAGGAGGCTCCCAGTAATTATCCTCACTGATAACGTCAGACTCGTCATTGGGTAGAGGAAATTCCCATCCCAGCCTGCTCTCAACCAAAACTACGTGCGAGTTCCAGCAGTTGTGTTTATTAGGAAGGGTGGCAAACAACTTTGGAGAGTTAGGCTTGGAAGGAGTACTAATCCCCCAATCATGCTTATCTAGCTTGGCACCAAAAACCTCTTTGAAAACCTTCATACAAGGCTCATGGCCCAAGAGCCTACACACCATTGCAAAGCACACCAGCACTCTACAAGTGTTAGCACCGAGCTGAAGAGGGAGGGCATCCATACACTCCAGAAACTCATTGATGAAAGGATCCAATGGTAGCCTCAACCCAGCCTCAAATTGACCATAAAAGAAAGCTACCTTGGTTTTATCCCTAGTGAAAGTACCTCGGTATTTGGCCATAAAATCTTTCTGGCTGAGGATGGTCACCCTAAAGTCTGCCCTATTCACCCCACAGAATTTGTAGATCATATCGTAACGGGATTCCATATTCTTCCTTCCACGGGTAGGTCGTTGGGGCACATAGCCCCTCTCATTCTTGCCTGGCACCACATTGGGCCCAAAGGCGTTGACAATTCGAGGACCAGAAGAAGTTGAGGCAGCGTTCCCTTCTTGAGTCGCCATATCTGTACAAGCAAAAGAGGAAGCAGGGGAGTCAGTCCTATGATCATGTTCAGTCGACCTACCTAAGGACGACCTAGACTCCCCCGGAAAACCTATTCTATTTCTAAGGAAGGAGGGCTTTTGGACGTCCCTAACATAAAACAAGGTGATATGGTCAAGCAGTTCATGGAATAGATGAAAAGCAACAACATTTGAGTCGTCAATCACCACATTTTCAATTTCTCCTACAATGGGCAGCCCTATCTCAGTGTAATTCAACCCCCAACTAGTCAAAATGGAGGCACACTCATCCAAGGACATCACTCTCCACTCACCGTTCACATTCTTGCATGCCCTACGGTTAACAGTGCAGTAGCCATACCACGCCCCTGGTTCGCAACTAAAGGTCCTAGCCATGGCGGAAACGAAGAACAGTGCATAAATTAAAACCTTAAAGCAAGGATACGAGGGAAATACCTTAATTAATTGCAGAAGGTAGGTTCGTTGCTGAAGCCGAGAACTAGATTTAAATCTTGCTGCAATCCCGTGATTATCGCCGGAGAAGAAGAGTTTTAGGACGGTAAAAGTTCTAAACGAAGAGGGATTTTGCTATTTATATTTTCCTAAATTTGGAAAGGGAAAGGAAAATCGAAATTAATTTTCCAAAATTAAAAACTGAAGCGGTTTTCGAGAAGGAGTTCCAAACGTCAGAATTGTAATCATTACGAAAATCGGCGCTCCTTCATCTCCAACCGTTCATCGCCAACGATCAGGATGTTGCCATGTCATCATGGTCGACCTACTTCAAAGACTAGCATCGACCTGCGAGTAAAGCAATTTTCGTCAAAAATCATCTTAACTTCCAAGTCGACGAAGTCAACTCGAAAGTTGGGGGCCACTGAACATACCAAAAGTGTCGAGTTGGGCCAAACGAGTAAAGTCCAATTACAGACAGCCTTGGTCTCCACATTCCCAATAAGGCTGGTCCAATCAAAACAAGGCCCAAAGCCCATCTCAAGTATCAGTCGACTAAGCCCATGGTCCGACCTACCAGGTCCCGACCTAACTTAGTCCAACCTCATGATCCATATTACAATTCGGGTACGAACTATGCTCTACCCGACAGTCAGGTCGACCATATCACGAGTGGCGACCTCGACCTAAATCAATAAGTGACGACTTAACACTTGCCGGCTTATTTGGTTGAACAATCCTCATAACCACATCCCTACAAATCAGGGACCGTTATAGACATGTTCCCACGTCCAAGTAACTGCCGCTACAATCTCGAAGCACATGTCGCCTCCCCAAAAATACACCACTCTTGTCTATAAATACTTCATCACTACCAAACGGTGAAAGGTAACTGCCATTTTGTATTCTGAGTTCATTATTCAATACATTTTGAGCTTTATACAACTGTGATCTTACTCTCACGCCCGAGCGTCTTCGCCGGAGACACATCCGTCTAGTCGTGGGTTCTGATTTCAGGTCAAGGAGCCAGGTGATCAGTCCTGCCACGTGGAGGAAGATTGATAAGCACAATTCCTGCAGCATCAAGTTCAATAGCGTCCTTTATAACCACTGGTTTTGTAGGACAATTAAGAGGTTGATGGGATCATTATCTCACTGACACTCAAAGAACAGAAATTCTGAATCATAAAAAATTAGTAAAAAATGAACCAAGTAGTGCAACAATAACCACTACGGGAGAAGAAGATGCAGTATATACTCTGTGTATTTCAATCCTACAACATTTTGTAGGAACTATAGCCCCAATTGGAGAGAAGTTACAAACACTTCTTCAAAACCTTAGATGTCCTTTATTTAACCTTTTTCAGATGGTATAAAGATACAATTTTATCTAGGGTATATCAATTAACAAACCCTAATTCAACACATTGGAAATCTAAATTTATAGATGGTCTACCTCATCTCTTTGCTGAAAATGTTCGGCAATCCTTAAGAATAAAAAATGATGGAATAAATATTAACTATTCCGATTTAACCTATAGACAACTAATTAGTAGTTGTATAAATGAAGGATTAGCTTAATTTGTGTAATGACATTAAGCTAAAAAAATCAATTAAAAAAGCATAGAATATCAGAAAAACATCAATTTGGTGAATTCTGTGAACAATTTGCTTTTGACCTAAGAAAACCTCTTTGGCCCCCCAGATAATAAAGTCAAGAAAAAACAAAAAATTGTTTATAAAAATAATAAATCTTATAAAATAAAGCAAAATACTATGTAAATCCTTATAAAAAAGAATTATAAGAAACATTATTATAAGGATAAACCCAAGCAAAAGGGAAAAACATTTATGCCTACTAAAGGAAAAAGAAAAGCAAAAACACTTGATATAAGTTGCCACAAATGTGTTAAGATTGGTCATTATGCTAATCAATGTTGGACTAAGAAAGCCCTTAATGAAATAGAAGATGAACAATTACGTTCACAATTAAAAAAAGTAATGCTTATTAGTTCTGAGACAGAACAAGAATCTTCTAATGAAGAAGATTTAGGATTAAATTATGAAACTTCTTCAGAATCATCATCCCCTGACAAGTAATGAAATCAATTATTGGAAATCTATAGTAGATATGAATGGTCGAAATGTTATAAATGACGATCAAGAGAAGGCATTAAAAGTAATAGAATCAATTACTGATCTTGATTTAAAGGAAAAAATGATTAAAACCTTAATTAAAGAAAATAAGGAGTCTCCTTTAATAATAGAGGCACCTTACCAATTAAGTTAGATTTTGCACAGATTTCAACAATCTAATGTCAAAGAAACACCTGTTTCAATTGTTGATTTAAGAAGAGAAATAAATCTATTAAAATCTGAAATATCTCAAATAAAACAAAATAATGAAGTATTATCAACAAGAATACCCTTGTTAGAAACAAAATCTCTTGAAATATTAAAGGAAATAGAAGATGATACTTCCAAAGATGTTGTTTCTATCAGTAATACTGTAAAAACTGGATATCTAAATCTTTTAGAACAAGTTACATCACAAAATGGTTTGTAAGAGTAACTCTAGTAATTAATAGAGATTTTATATTAAATAATGAAATGGCACTAATAGATAGTGGTGCTGACTTAAATTGTTTACAAGAAGGAATAATTCCTACTAAATATTTTTAAAAAACAACCCAATCTCTAATCCAGGTAGGAGGAGGTAAATTAAGGGTTAAATATAAATTATCAGATGCCTATATTTGTAATCAAAATATTTGCTTACCCATATCATTTATTCTGGTAAAAGGTCTTACCCACAGAATTATATTAGGAATTTCGTTCCTCCATACTATTATGCCAATAAATAATATTGATCAGACATGAATCTCTACCATAATAAATGGAAAAGAAATTACCTTTGAATTTATAACAGACCCTCAGACCCGTATGATTAATGAAGTTAGGGATATCCTTATAAATAAAGAAAAACAATTACGTTTTCTTAAAGAAGAAATAGAAATTTTAAATATTAATGAACAACTCAAAAAGAGTAATATTCAAAATCAAATTAAATTAATTGAACAACAATTTACTAATAAGGTATGTAATGACTTACCTAATGCATTTTGGACAAAAAGAAACATTTTGTCTCTTTACCTTATATAGATGATTTTGATGAAAACCAAATACCTACAAAGGCTAGGCCAGCTCAAATAAATCGTGAGTATTTAGAATTGTGTAAAAATGAGATAAATTCTCTCCTAGAGAAAAAATTAATTCGTAAATCTAAATCCCCTTGGAGCTGTACAACTTTCTATATAAACAAAGCAGCTGAAAATGAACGTGGTGTTCCTAGATTAGTAATCAACTATAAACCACTTAATAAAGTGTTGAAATGGATCAGATATCCAATCTCAAATAAAAAATACTTATTAGATAGATTAAACGATGCTTTAATCTTTTCTAAATTTGATATGAAATCTGAATATTGGCAGATTCAAATTAATGATCCTGATAGATACAAGACTCCATTCACTGTCCCCTTTGTATATTTTGAATGGAATGTTGTACCATTCGGTCTAAAGAATGTTCCTTCTGAATTTCAGAATATTATGAATGATATATTTAATCCTTATATAGAATTTATAATTGTATACATTGATGATGTTTTAGTATTTTCTAAAACCATTGAACAACATATGAAACATTTAAAAATATTTAAGAACTTCATAATACATAATGGGTTATTTATATCTGCACCCAAAATGAAATTATTTCAAACTCAAGTTAGATTTTTAGTACATATAATTAATCAAGGAAAAATTATTTCTATAGATAGAAGTATTGAATTTGCTTCTAAATTCCCTAATATCATAACTGATATAAAGCAATACAAAGATTTTTGAGAAGTCTAAACTATATTTCCGGTTATTACGAAAATTTAACAAAAGATACAGCTATACTGTATTCTCGACTTAAGAAAAATCCTAAACCATGAACAGAAGAACACTCTCAAGCGATTAGGACAATTAAAGGAAAAGTAAAATGTTTACCTTGTCTATCTTTAGCCAATCCAAAATATTTTAGAATAGTTGAAACAGATGTTTCTAATATAGAATATCGAGGTATCCTAAAGCAAATTAATCCAAAAACTTCAAAAGAAGTTCTAGTCAGATTTACCTCCGGGAAATGGAATCTCACTCGGTCGAAATATTCGACTATTAAGAAAGAAATGATTTCTATTATTAAAAGTGAAAGGTCCTGTTTGCTTAGATCAAATTAAAGGTTAGGCAGTTAAGGTTTGACAGCTGAGGTGAAATCTTAGCTGTCAGAGGTTAACTGGTTTTAAAGATTGGAGTTAAATGTGCAGCGGAATAAAAGTGTTTGAAATAGTGTAAAGACAAGTGAATAGTGTATGTGTGTGTATATGTGTGTGTGTGTTGTGTGATAATACCAATTGAACACAAGGAATTTTAAGGTGGTTCAGAGTTCACTCCTCCTACGTCCACCCTCACTGTCAACCTTGACAAGTGAGATCAATCCACTTAAATCTAGTTCCCGTTAAGATTTACAAAGGATTGGATAGGCAAGTTCCTCGAACTTCCTCTTCCTAATAAGTAAAGTCTATTAGGGATCAAGCTCTACACTGAGCTATTCACACTACCCACTTAAAGTCGGGCCTTAAGTGGGTTCTTACAAATCAGTTTATACACTCCGAGATCAGTTACAAGTGTCTTAATATTGTTTTGATTATTGGTTGCAGGTTGAGAAGGTTTGGATGCAAGGTTTGTAGAAGTTGTGTGTAAAAAGGGGTGAGGTCTTCTGTCTTGGAGAGTTCCTTTTATAGGCTTGGAAATAGCCGTTGGACGAGACAAGGAGACAAGGGAGTAAATGCATGTTGGAGTTGCATTTAGAGCCTTTGTTGACTGGAGAATAAAATAGCTGGAATCTCGCAACTGTGCATGTGATCTTCATGGAGATGAGCCGGCAACATCTCGTATGGAGAGATTTGGACAAGGCACATCTTGGTCATCACAGGAATTCTTCATAGCCGTTGATGTTGAAGATCATAGCCGTTGAGGAGTGAAACCTTTGCTGTGAGAGAACCTTAGCCGTCGAGCTAAGTTCCGATCTAGAAGGTTTAGGCATTATGTAATACATCATACTACACATGTAATTTAGATACATTAATGTACAAGAGAGGTTTTGAGTGATATCTTTGTAGGTTGATTGAATCATAGCCGTCCAGCTTGATATAAATAGAGATGCGCTTTGATTTTGAGGTCTTAGTCTGTCAAGGTCATATGTTATCTTGGTCGCCGATAACATATGATATATTTCTTTGTCAAAACCTTTTATAACTATGTGGCTTACATAGTTAGGTCCTAACAATTTCCCCTTTTTGGCAAAGTAATATATCTAATAAAGATATAACTCGCAAGATACTCAAGAATGAATATACCAATGAAGATGAGAACAATCTTCTTGATTCAATCAATCGAGTCTTAAAACAAAACATATTATCCAAAATAAACAATGTTTTAAAAAGCAGTGAATTAAAGGTAGGGATTAAAAAGGACTTATCCAAAAAGACATAAAATTTTCTTAAGAAAATTCATCTCTTTCTCTTCTTGCCGCAAGGATCTCTTCTCTTTCGGCAAGTAGGACTCTCTTCATCTTGTCCTCAACACCTCTCGTAGTACATCTCATTGTTCCATTCCCAGCTCATTTCATCATCATAGGTGAAGGTTTGGTTTTGCCTTTCCTTGAGAACAGCTTTGGGCAAAGGCTCTTCATCTTTTCTTAATCTCATGGTACCCCATAAGGGAGCCTTCTTTGGTTTTGAGCTTTGACTCCTTATTCCTGCAAATAAGTTAGAAAAGAAGGGATTTGATTGAAGAGAAATGGGTTGTTGGGTTTGATGTAGAGGTGGATCAGTTGAGACAGTGAGAACAAGAGAGGTTGAGAGTTGATGCCGTTTCATCACAGGAGCACTATCTTCATCATCACTTGACACAATCACATTTGGAGCAAAGACCAGAGGCTCTTTTTCCTGTGTTCACAGCTTCTTCATCAGATTCAATGGCCTTTCCTTTGGAGGCCTTCCTCTCAGATTTTGACACAGTTGAGACTTCCAAAATGTGTCTCATCTTGGTTATCATTGACCTTGTAAACCTTTGCATGTCTGTGATGGTTACATGATATGGGGGTACAAAAGTGGAAGGATTAAAGTTTGGAGGAAGTTTGGATTGGAGAGATCTTGTATTTAGGGGGATGAAGGAAGAGGGTACTGGAGATGAAGGGGAAACATAGTCAGTCGACTTGGTCTTGCAATGACAGCCATGATGATGGATTTATTGAGGCAAATCCTCCAATACATTTCTTTGGCAAGCTCAATACATAGGGCATACACCAGGGATGAAGGCATATAAATGCATTCATTGATATCTGAAGAGAGAAGTTTGGAGAACGTAATTTCCCAATCAATTATGGTATTAATATCCATGAAATTTGGTAGCAAGGGAGCCTTGTGAAAGAAAGAGTTGGGGAGAGCTATTCTCAGACTTCTTTTTCCATTCCTCATGGGTAAACATTATGAGGCCACATCTATTCCTTGCATGAATCATAATTGAATTTTTGCTTAACACCAAGGATTGGAGACTAGGTGAGGATTAGCAACTTCAGGAAAATGAGAAATATCCTTCAATCTTTGGTGGGCAGCCATGATAGAGGGGAAGGAAAAGTCAATTTCACAATCCAAAATCCAAGGTTCACAAGTAGGAAGGATTTCAGATTCAAGGGAGGGATCAACAGTTTCTTGGTTTTGATCGTGCTCACTAGGTTTAAATTGGAGATTCTTGATCAGGTTGAGGTTCCGGTTCAAGATCGTGTTGAGGTTCAGCCAAGATCAGGTTGAGGTTCGCTTCAAGATCAGGTTGGGGCTCAATATCTTGGGTAACAACATGAGGTTCTTGAATTTGAACAGATTCAACAAACTTGGATTGAGGTTCGTGTTCAGGAATGGGTTCAAAGTGTGAATGCTTGCTTTCTTGGACAAATCTCTGTTTTTGATAAGTTTCAAGGCTTTTTGAGTTTCTTCCTCTCGTTAGCACTTGTCTCAAGTAATAGGTAACAGCAGGGACATGCTTGGGATCCTCTAAGGAAAGTCCTTCAGCATGCTTTGAAAATGTTTTCGTGGATGGGGAAGGATCCGAGGGACTATCAGAGGGTGATTCTTGATCGGAGAGAGGGATAGCCGTCGAATGGGAGACATAGGACTTTTATTCCCCCTTACCGTAGGCTCATCCTTTTCGTAGCTAGAGCTATTCCCCCTATCTTTTTCAACACTTGGCTCATTTGGACTAATGTTAGAGGGATTAAGATTTAGGATGCCTTGAGCCACGTAGTCATGAGGTGAACTAGATTGGTCTTTGGATGAGGAGGGTTGAGGAGTGGTTGGTTTCAACTTTTTGGATGGGGAGCATCTTTATCTCGTTTTTCTCTTCCTAGAGAAAGTACCGAGAGTAAGAGAAGGCTTAGAGGTTACCTTGGATGGGGTTTCAGCACTTGAGACAACCTTAGCCAGTCGAGATGAAGCTTCCATGGCCGTCCTGCATGATCGTCCAACCTTAGCCGTCCTTACTTCCATTAGTGACTCAAAGAATGCTCTCTTCTCATATCTTCATCAAACTCATCACCTTGAGCTTCACCAAAGATACACAAAGCATCAGGGATTTCTTCCTCTTCACCATCATATTCATCAATGTCCTTGAAAACAGGATCCGACTAAGTATCTTCACCGTCGCCTTGCTTCTCGCCTACCATCTTCCCTTTGTCGCTTTCTTGAGCACTTTCTTGCTCAACAGCCTATCTCTTCTTGGATTTGCTTTCCTTTACTAAGCTTCTTTCCCTTTCCAGCTTCTCTTCATCTTGGCTAGGCTTTTTCTTCTTTTGATTTTGGAAGGAGAAGTCTCTTGAGCTCTTTCTTTTATGACAACACCTTTGTCATGCTTTCTCTTGGATCTTTTGTCATTCACCATGTTTACCAATCCCCGCCATATCTTCATATCCTTCTCAGCTTTCTCTTTCAATCTTTGAGAGGCTTCATCAAAATTCTCGTAGCCGTCCCCAAGCTCTAATTTCTTCTTACCCTTCAGCCTTGAAGGTGCTCAAGTTGAAGCTTCCGGTTGATACTAGAGATGCAGACTCAAGCCACTCATCCTTTAGAGGAGGATTCAACCTTGGAATAAGGTGATGGAGAATTCCACTCATGAATCTGAAATTGTTCATCCTTGGATTTTGTTTCTTGTATTTCCAAGGAGAGGGAGATATGGCTAATTGAAAGTTGTGAAGTAAAGCAACACTCCGCTTACTTCTTTCGTTATCAAACTTAGGGCTTGCTTCCATTCATTAGGACTTATTTGATCAAATGATGATCGCTTTCCATCAAACCCTTTGATTACAACATCCATTAGGGTTGATTTGAATAAATCAAGGTCCTTCTTTTTGATTGGTTTGTCCCGAACCAATAGATAATTACGAGCTTGGTTTGTCAAAGAACCTTTTGTAGAATGGTTCCAGGTTGTTGTCTTTCCTATTCCGTAGATTTGAAACACCATTGCTTTTGATAGGGATGTTGTAAACCTTGGACACAATCTTGGGGGTCACATTGATTTCAAGCACCTTCAATGGTGGTTTTGATTGCCCCACTTGATTGTCTTTCTCCTTTCATAAAAATCTCTCTCGCACGCCTTCTCATAAATGGGAGGTTGAGCTTCCATCATATTGCAGAGATGATTGGATTCCAAGAGTTCTTTGATGAGAGCTCCAACATTGTGCTCATAGAACTCAGGTTTGATGAAGTATCCATGGGCTTCTGGGTAAGACATGGTTGATCTTAGGACAGAAAGTTTTTAGGGTTTATGAGACAAAAACAGAGGGAATCAAAGAATGAATTTGGAAGAGAGAATGGTGATTGTTAACTGAGGGATTAGTTCGCAAGGTTAAATGATAGTTCAAGGAGGGAATTTGAGGTTGTTTGAACGGCTAATACGTGGGTTAGTGTAACGGTTAAAAGATAGCATTTAAGATAGTGACTGTTCATGAATAGTATTTTTTGTCCCACTACTCATTACATGTACAATAACTCCCCACAAAACAAGGGAGTTATTTCCGTACACAAAGACGAAATTTCAGAGGGAATAAACAGAGAAATTAATGAATATTTGTTAGTGGCAAGTTCCAAACACTTCCTCAATTTGGCAAGAGCTAAATTCATAGCTGTCAGACTTAATTATCAGCCAAGTCTATTTTGAATGATCATTGCCACTGTTTTGACTGAAACTGAATTTGCCTATAAAAGACAATGGTTCAGATGAAGAAATTTACCAAATCCATTTCATTCATAGCAAATGGGAAGACTTGTTTCAAAGTTCAGTCCTAGCAAAATGGCTAAGACTGCAAAGAGACTTGTTTTCCAAAGTCCAAGAGTAGATGAAACAAGAGAGGAGAGATTTGAGAGAGAGTTTCTGTCATATAGACTCCAAACTGATATAGGTTTGGAGCAGGAGGTGGATCAAATACTAAAAGATGATCCCAATAAGGAGGAGGAGTTGAAGGAGAGAGAGATAAGAAAGAAGTTTTGGGAGGAGGAGAGATTAGCACTTTTGGAAGGTGAGGAAAATAGGTTGAGAGAGAGAGCAAAAAGTAGGGGTAAGGCTAAGATAGTTGAAGGGGGAACCAGTGATCTGACAGCTAAGGTTAAGCTGTCAAGGAAGGAGAGAGAAGGAGAATCAAGTAGGCCATTTAAGGACAAGGTGGAAAGGGTTTATACCTTGGGAGAGCTAGTGAAGCTTGACAGTGATGAAAGGATTAAGGTTGACACACAAATTGGTCAACCTGATTTCATAGCTGTCAAGGAATTCACAGCTGTCACCAGGGATTCTCTAACTCTTAGCCAAACAGTTCTTGAGGGAACTGGAGATAACTTTGCAGGAGTGCAAAGTTCTCCTTCCAAAGTCTATATGAAGTTGTTTTCTCAATTTCTCAAGTGTTTGAGTCCAGCTGCTCTAAATGGTGAGGAGGATGAAGGTCCTCAGTCTGATCAAGCTATCATTGCACAGGCAAGTGCAAATTCTTCAGGTACCTTCAGCTTTATCTCACCACTTAGTGAGTATCCTCCCTATAATGCAGTTGAAGAGTGGTGGCCAAGGAGGGTCTAGTGTGTAAATGTTTGATATCTAGGGGTTTGTGAACAAGGGTTTGCTGTCAAGAAGATTGGCTTTCAAAGTCTTAGCTGTCATAATGAAAACGTTGCTGTCAGAAATAAGGGATCTGCCTGTTGGGCAGCAACTTCAGATGAAGTCTGGTATTGACTCACAAGGTTGTAGGCTATGTGTTTATGCTTTCTGGAAAGGTATGTGAGTCTACTTTACTCACAAAAAATCGGATTGCAGTTTCGTGCAGCCGAGAGAGAGATATTGCAATTTCCGTGAAGAGTGTCAAAGCTGATTTTCAGATTTCCAGCAACTTTTTCTGTTTCAACAAGGGCTGTTCTTGGCTGGTTTTGATGGTGTTTTGGAATTTGGTTCCCCCTCAAATGGTGTTATGGTTTCTAGAAGGAAGAATGAGGTTGGAAGGGTTGTGCTCCAAAATTTTCTTGATGCAAAGTGTGTTGTTGATTGCATCCAAGCTTTGCTTCGACTTTGATTTCTTCAAGATATGCACTTTTCCGTCGAGCATCCAAGGTTCATCTCCTAACATTATAAAGGATAACAAGTAAATGATTCTTTATAATCAAATAAATAAATATAAGCACATATGAATCTAAATAATCAGATATAAAAATGAAGCACATAAGATTTCCTATAAGTAGCAATTCAAAGCCCAACATAAGCAGTCGGTGGGCATAAGGGGCTGCATCAAAAGAGATGCCAACGAGTCGGTCGGTCATTACCATCGAGCCCAAGAAAGATGATCTATCTTTCCCCTAGCAACTACCCTAGGAGTCTCTAACTCGTGACCTTGCTTTGTTTCACCACAAGAAAATCTACAAAGGCAATGATCCTAAAATGATCAAAGAAGCCATTTAAGCACAAGGGGTGTTTGGGTCATAATCCAAGATGATCAAATAAGGTGTTCAAGTACAGAAAATATGTTAGACATATAAGCATGGATCTTCACGAGATGTTAAGCTCGGAGACACTAAAGTCTCTAAGAACCTTGCTCTGATACCAATTGAAAGGTCCTGTTTGCTTAGATCAAATTAAAGGTTAGGCAGTTAAGGTTTGACAGCTGAGGTGAAATCTTAGCTGTCAGAGGTTAACTGGTTTTAAAGATTGGAGTTAAATGTGCAGCAGAATAAAAGTGTTTGAAATAATGTAAAGACAAGTGAATAGTGTATGTGTGTGTATATGTGTGTGTGTGTTGTGTGATAATACCAATTGAACACAAGGAATTTTAAGGTGGTTCAGAGTTCACTCCTCCTACGTCCACCCTCACTGTCAACCTTGACAAGTGAGATCAATCCACTTAAATCTAGTTCCCGTTAAGATTTACAAAGGATTGGATAGGCAAGTTCCTCGAACTTCCTCTTCCTAATAAGTACAGTCTATTAGGGATCAAGCTCTACACTGAGCTATTCACACTACCCACTTAAAGTCAGTCTTAAGGGGTTCTTACAAATCAGTTTATACACCTGAGATCAGTTACAAGTGTCTTAATATTGTTTTGATTATTGGTTGCAGGTTGAGAAGGTTTGGATGCAAGGTTTGTAGAAGTTGTGTGTAAAAGGGGTGAGGTCTTCAGTCTTGGAGAGTTCCTTTTATAGGCTTGGAAATAGCCGTTGGAGGAGACAAGGAGACAAGGGAGTAAATGCATGTTGGAGTTGCATTTAGAGCCTTTGTTGACTGGAGAATAAAATAGCTGGAATCTGCAACCAGGCATGTGATCTTCATGGAGATGAGCTGGCAACATCTGTATGGAGAGATTTGGACAAGGCACATCTTGGTCATCACAGGAATTCTTCATAGCTGTTGATGTTGAAGATCATAGCTGTTGAGGAGTGAAACCTTTGCTGTGAGAGAACCTTAGCTGTCAGAGCTAAGTTCTGATCTAGAAGGTTTAGGCATTATGTAATACATCATACTACACATGTAATTTAGATACATTAATGTACAAGAGAGGTTTTGAGTGATATCTTTGTAGGTTGATTGAATCATAGCTGTCCAGTTGATATAAATAGAGATGCAGTTTGATTTTGAGGTCTTAGCTGTCCAAGGTCATATGTTATCTTGGCTGTCAGATAACATATGATATATTTCTTTGTCAAAACCTTTTATAACTATGTGGCTTACATAGTTAGGTCCTAACAAAAAGCATATCCAAATTTTAAGATGATTTATTAAATCAAAAATTTTTGCTAAGAATTGATTGTAGTTCAGCAAAATCAATTATTGAAAAGGATGTTAAAAACCTTGTGGCAAAACTATTTTTTGCTGGTTAGCAAGCTCAGCTTTCTGCCTTTGAATTTGATATTCAATACTACATAAAAGGAGAAAATAATTCTCTTGCTGATTATTTAACCAGGGAATTTTTACAGGGTGAATGATAACCCCTAATAGGGAAAGAGGACGCGGCTATGGCCGTGGTCGAGAATATGGGAGTAGCAATATGTTACCTCATCAAGAATCAATTGTCCCTCTAATAGGAGATTGGACAGTATATCAGAATCGTTCTAGAAACATGCAGCAATTACCTGCACCTCAGAAAAAGGAAGACACTACTAGAAACTGTCTTTAGCGACGGAAATTATGCTATAGCGATGGAATAAATTTGGCGCCGATATTACCGACGGAATTTAATTCCGCCGCTGGGTTCCGTCGCTAAAAACGAATATTCGTCGATTATTCGTTTCATTACCGCCACTAATTTATCGCCTAGATTACCGACGGAATTTTCCGTCGCTATTGCTTTTCTCAGCGGCGGAATTAATTCGTCGGTGGTAATTAAAAATTTTTTAATTTTTTTTAATTTACCAGCGACGGAATAATTCCGTCGGTGATAAATTAATTTTGCTTTTTATTTTTTTTAATTTAACAGCGCCGGAATTATTTCGTCGGTGATTATAGCATTTAATTTTTAATTCTTTTTAATTTAACAGCTGCGGAATTATTTCCTCGGTGATTATATCATTTAATTTTTAATTCTTTTTAATTAATCATCGACGGAATAATTCTGTCGGTGATAATTTAATTTTGTTTTTAATTTTTTTTTTGATTTATCAGCGACGAAATAATTCCGTCGGTGATAATTTAATTTAATTTATAATTTTTTTAGAACTAATTAACAAAGTAACTAACTGAAAATGTTAAAAAAACTAACTGGAAACGTTAAAAAATTGACTGGAATTTCAAAAAACTAACTGAAAACGTTATAAAACTGACTGAAATTCTAAAAAACTAACTGAAAACGTTAAAAGACCGACTGGAATTTCAAACGGTTATAACCGGTTAAATAACCCACGGTTATAACCGCCGGTTAGCCGGTTTGAAAAATCTGTAACCCTAACCGAACCGGTTAACCGCCGGTTTTGATTAATCCTGTTACGCTTAAACCGGTTAACGGGTTTGACCGGTTAGTTGACCGGTTAAAAACCGCCAGTTAGCCGGTTCCAATTTTATTTTGGACACGTCTAGGGTATAAGTATATGATATTTGAGATTTAGGGTTTAGGGGTTAGGGTTAGAGTTTAGGTTTTAGGGGTATAAAGTATACTCCCTCCGCCCCACCAACATTGATACCAAATTTTTGGGCACGGGGATTAAGGAAAAGTAAGTGAGAGAAAAAGTGAAAGAAAATGTTGTGAGTATGAAGAATTAAATAGGAGAGAGAATGAGTGGTGTGAATGTGGTGCCCAAATTTTGTTGGATTCACGCGAGTTTGAAGACATCCGAGTTATTTGAAAAACGGAGTCGCCATGCCATTTTGATTACCTCAAAACTTTGAAAAAAAGGTTTTTACTTGGGTTCGGAGGTTAAGTTACCCCTTGGGAAGAACGTTTGGCGTTCACCCAAAGTGCCTTGCCGGAGCAAGTCTCCCAAGATTTCAGTAATCGTGCTTGCTTGCGTGCTTTCTTGTGTGCATGTGTTTGAGAAAAGGGGGGGGGGAATGTCCCAAGTTGTCTTCCGGACGTACAAACCATTTGTTGGTTGTCGCTCGGGATTCCTTGGAATTTTATGTATTTGGGATTATGATCCCGTCCTCATCTTATGACTTGTGATCATCGCATTTTAACCTCGGGACCCTCGGGACTTGCGTGATCGAGAGAATGACTCTCTTTTGGTCAAAGATGAGGTTCTTTAGAAAAGGAGGGTCCTTAGCCCATCAATCCTACGCTTTAAGACGGCCGAGCTCATATAGATGCTTCATACTCTTTCTTAAGCGATAATCGGAGATATAGGGTTCAAGGTGTCCCTTTCTAAAGAGATATGGAACCTTTAATGGAAGGAACGATGTAAAGATAGGATCTTTTACACCGGTCCATTCCTAGGTTGTTAATGGGAGAATGGGGGAAATGTATGTAAAAATGAATCTTTAATGAAAAGATGACATTTTTGGGTTGCAAATGATGCACTTAGTTTAAAGAAATAATCTTTATTGCAAATGATGCATAAAGATTTGATTTTTATGCAAATGATGCATTTTTGTTGAAGAAATTGGCATTCATTATGCAAATGATGCATAAAGATTGCATTTTGAAAAGCATATGATGCTAGTTTATGGTAAAGACATGGTCTTTAAAGCAAATGATGCTTGAACAAGGGATTTTGGATGCAAATGATGCATTTTGATTGAAAAAGATTTGATTTTTATATGCAAAGGATGCATGAAGATGACATTTTTATTTGAAAATGGGGGTTTTAGGTGCAAAGGATGCACCTTTATGGGAAAAGACTACATTTTTATGACAAATGATGTCTAATGCATGCCAAAGGGGAAGGGGGAATATAAAGATAGGATCTTTAATCTACCAAGTCCCAAGCAATATAAAGACAATGCAATGAGCAAATTATAAAGCAATTAGGATGCAAAGGTAGGGCGTGCGAGGTTACCAATAGCTTCCTTCTTCTTTGGTCGGAGCTAGGAGGAGAGGTTGGTCTTGGATCTTCAAGGAGGAGGGAGGGAGCTTCTTGGCCTTCTTCTTCACCTTCTTGAGCTTCCAGCAGTATTCTTCACGTATTTGGAGAGTTTGTGGGTGACTTGCTATGGATTGTGTGTGTATTGTAATGGGTAGAGGAGGGCTCTATTTATAGGCGATGCGGATAAGGCTAATGAAGCCGTGCGGCTAGGGACGACGAGCTAATGCGGCCGTGCGGCATTATCCATTGTGACTCGGCATTTCTAGAACCATGCAAGGTGGCAAATTCTAGAACCCTCTTCCTAATTAAGAAAAACGTGTTTCTTAATTAGGAAGGCTCCCTTCAACCCTTAATTTAATTTGGGACTGTTCCAGAACATTTCCGGAACACTAGGAAGGTCCGGGAATTACCGGAAACTTATCTAAATTGCCGGAAATTTAACCGGAAGGCATGAGCGATTTGGGTACTTACGAAGCCCTCGGCAACGTCACTTGCAAGGCGAGTGGGGTTGTCTATAGAAAAGGATCCGATCTGGCGAATGCCGAGACGGATTGGGTGACCAAGGTGGTCGAATGGCTGAACCTCTGGAAGGCTACCTACGTATCCCGGAGGAATCAAGCCATGCCGTAGTTCGGAATTAGGATCCGCTGGGGGAGGAAGAAGAAAGCGGTCTCTTCTTTGGGGAAATAGAAGAGAAAATGACCTAGGAGGTCAAGCAATTGATCCTGCGGGGATATGCTAGGAGTGACCAAGGTGGTCGGATATGCGAACCTCTATGAGGGCTGCTTTATCACTGAGGAGTGACAAAGAAACAGGGTGACCAAAGTGGTCGAATGGCTGGACCTTTTATAAAAGGCTACCTACGTATCCCGGAGGAATCAAGCCTTGATCGTAGTTCAAGCATCACTAGATAGTTAGGAACGATGTCTAGGATCCTCGAGGGTTTGACAATTAATGGAGGATGTCACCTGATTGACAATTACTGGAGGATGTCACCTGATTGAAACTAGAGCTTACGTCACTGTCGAGTGGATAGAGGTAGCTAGAGTTGAGAGAAACTTAAGCGTACGTCTCAATCTCTTTCGAATCGGAGATATAGGTTGAGCTAGAAACTTGAGCGTACGTCTCAATCTCTTCGAATCGAGATATGGGTAGCTAAAGTTGAGAGAAACTTGAGCGTACGTCACTATTCGGGATAGAGGTAGCTTAAGTTGAGAGAAACTTGAGCGTACGTCACTATTCGGGATAGAGGTAGCTTAAGTTAAGAGAACTTAGCATACGTCACTATTCGGGATAGAGGTAGCTTAAGTTGAGGAAAACATGAGCGTACGTCACTATTCGGGATAGAGGTAGCTTAAGTTGAGAGAAACTTGAGCGTACGTCACTATTCGGGATAGAGGTAGCTTAAGTTAAGAGAACTTAGCATACGTCACTATTCGGGATAGAGGTAGCTTAAGTTAAGAGAACTTAGCATACGTCACTATTCGGGATAGAGGTAGCTTAAGTTGAGAGAAACTTGACAATTCGGAGGTTGTCACCTAACGTTATCCCATTATAACGAAATTAACGGAGGTGACTGGGAATTGCTTAGGCGATAACGGATATCTTCTGAAGAGGGTGTTATCTCAGTTAAAAGATAACGGAAATTACATGCCCAAGTGGAAGGTCCAGGGGCAGGATTGTAATTTTCTGCTCAGAGCGAATGAGGCCGCCCGGCATGAGAGGCTGGAAAAAGAAGCCGTACGGCTGGAAACCTGATTTTTACAGATTATTTAAAACAGATTTGAACGGGCTATTGGGCATTGTTGCCGCCCATTCAGCCGAGAGAGAGAGAGAGAGGAGAGAAGAAAGAATTTCGAAATTCTTTGAATTCCCTTGCTTCCCTTGATTTGAGATGGATCCGGCACCAAGACAAGCAAGGAGGAATGTCTCCGCGGCCGCTCAAAGGAAGAGGAAGGAGCTTGTCCGGACGGATAGGAGGTATGACTTTCTCACGCCTCCATCGGAGCTCTATCCGGGAAGGAGGGAGCACAAATCGACGAACCCGCGATCGGTTGGGGTAAGCGTTCTTATTTGGCTCAAATCCATCGATTTTGATTGAATTTTGAATGATTTAGGGCTTGACCCGAATTTTAGGAATTTTCTAGGATTTTCTTAGGATTTTTGAATGATTTTGAGATGCATGAACAACCTATGAGGCTAAGAATATGCATGTGCAATTTATTTGATGAAAATTATGAGAATGACTCACTTTTTTCTCGCAAATGAAGTAAGAATGAGAATTGTCTAAATATGAGACGGAGTTCTTGCCTTGTGCTAGAACTAGGTCAAAATTCTGATTTTCAATGAGAAAACATGATTTTGGAAGATGAAAAATGATTCATGCATGCCATTTTATTTGAAAAATAATGCTTATGTGCAAAGAATCGTGAAAATTATGATTTTTGTGCCTTAGGAAAGCAACGTGCTTAAAATGACGTGTTTCAAATGATGAAAGTCACGTTTTTGATGCAAAAGATGCTAAAAAGACTTGTATGAATGCTTTTCTTTTGAAAAAATATGTGCACTTTTGTGACTATATGCATGCTTTTGAAAATGATGAATGATTGACACACTTCTTTGTTGATATGCTTGTCTACAGGAGAACAAGTCTAGGGGACCATCTGAGATTGCAGTGAATCTTTGGCAGAGGATGCCGGATTTTGAGAAGAATGGGGTGAACCCCAAAGAGTTGGTGAGGGCTACCGGTCTGGACGCGCTTGTGGAGGCCATCGGCACGGGAATTCACATCACCTCAAAGAGCAAGGGCCTGGTTCAGGCTCTTTCTGAGTTTTGGTGGGACTCTACTCATAGTTTCCACCTGAGCTGGGGAGAGCTTCTTGTGACTCTGCCGATTTTACGGCGGTGCGGCTGCGGTTCACGGGAGGCCCGTGACTTGGAGAGACCACATTACGGTGAGGAGTTCCGAGCTTTGGTTGGATTTGAGCTGATTCCCAAGGGATTGGGTATGGAGACGAGGAATGTCGAGGTGGCGATCCCGAAGCGCATGCGGGACTTTCTTGGTAGTGACGTATTTGCCCACCCGGTGGTTAGAGCTTTCGTGTGGTTGATCTTTGTCGGTCACTATCTTTGCTAATTACAGGACGCTAGCCATGACTTGCCTCCTTGACTCTTTGGTTGATGTGGATGGGATAGGGACGGTCTCTTGGGGAGAGGCGGATTGGCTGAGTTATACTTCTCTCTGGACATGTGCAGTCGAAACAAAGTCTGCTTCTATGGTGCTTCTCATTTGCCCTTGAGGTAGCCTCTCTTTCTCTTCTCTTTTCTCTTTTACGTCTTGAGACTTCTTATGAGAAAAATGACCTTTTGATGTTTTTGAACATGCGGGCTGGTTTTGCGAGGTGATCGGGTTCTTTCCTTGGAACCAGAGTGATATCACCATTTTCCCTGCGATGGTTATTTGGAGGGAGATGTGAGGGATAGGTTCACGGGAAGACCCGGATCACTTTCGACTACAAGATGGTGAAGCACATGTGCTCAATAAGGATGGACCGGATGGAGTGGACTTCTACCCACAGGGCGGTATCAGGAGATTTTCTTTGGGAGATGCTATTGAGGTGACAAGGCGAGAGGAGGTGGCTCAGGGGCTGACTTGCGACATCATATATGCGGGGACCGTTTCTCGAGCGGCATGGTCATGTCCCTCCATTGGACGCCATTACTCCACACGATCCTCCGGCACGGATCTGCGGCCCGGGGGCGCGGGCGGATGAGATTGAGAGGTACCGAGGAGGTATAGGCTGCGGAGGAGTATTTTGACATGGGTACCCCTACTGTTGTGTTTGTGGAGCGGCGCTGAGGACGCCACGAAGGCGCGAAGGCGGCGGTCACTCGGGGATATGGGGAGGATGAGCCTGCGGCCCGCCTATCCCTCTGCACACCTCTCATACGTCGTACACGGAGTGCCGAGGAGGATGAGGATTCTGTCCACGACACGAGGGAGCCCCGGTATACCCTGCCACTGATAGCCTTTGTGAGTATACTCTTAGGGTCTTATTCCCTTTTTAGCTTTCAGATTTTCTGTTTTTGCAATTTTACGAGATTTTTGAGATGAGATTTTCTTTTCTTTTCTCGGGTTCCGGCTCGCACCTATGACGGGTTGGTCGGGCGAACGGGGGTTGGAAAGACGTGTGCCGATCCTTAGTCAAGAAGGCGCTGCGCTACTAAAGCGTCAACAAGCGTGCGAGGCACGTGCGCAAAAGGAGGCATGTCGGGCGCGGCATCCTCTTCCTCGGCTTCGGAGTATTCATCCGGTGCCGGGCCTCGGGGCGAGTCCTAATGCTGATATCTTGGAGCGGTGGCGGGTCACGAGCACGACAACATCCCTCTTTCCGATGCGGCGACCGGGAGGACGTGATGAGAGAGCCTAGCGTCTATGGTGAGCGACGGTGATGAGGAGGAAGAAGAATCGGAGGCCTAGGAGGTCTCTAGAGTAGATTCGGAACAAAACAAACAATGAACAATTTTTATGCACACTTTGTTTATTTTTTGCTTTATTTTGACGCCGGTGGGGCGAAGACATTGTACTTATGCTTTATTTACTTTCCTAATTTATGCTTTTTCAATTTTCATGTTATCTGAGCCTCGGGGCGACTTTTTTGCTTGGAATTGGAGTGAAAGCTGGGCCAAAATGATTTATAATGATATAAATGCTTGAATGGCTTCTGGATATGTTTTTGTACGGGTTTTGGTTGAGAAAGTGGGGTGAAAACTCCCTTGGGCAGCAACTTTGGTTGCTTTGCAGAATTTTACTGCAGAGGGCTAATGTAGCCGGTGCGGATAGGTCTACAGGGCAAATGAAGCCGTGCGGCTCACGGTTACGTACGGGCTGGTTATTTTACGAATAAAAGCAAGGCTTGGCCATTTCATTTCATTTTCACTCTAGACTTGTCCCAATTGTTCCCGAGCACATTTTGGACCTAAAAGCACCATCTTTGATCACTTTTGCGATGGAGAGGCCCGTTAGACTACAAAGGGAAGAGAGACCATTTTACGTCCGGTCTTCAATCTTGGGCGAGACATAACTTCCAAAATCACAAGGGGTGATTGATTCTTCCTTCAAGATCAAGTCTTTATGGCATTTGAGGATCTCCCGCCCGATTGGGACTGTTGAGAGCCGCGGCAAAGTTACAGGACGTCAGGAGACATGTTTGCTTGCTTTTCTTACAACGAAATCGTCCCAACGCACGAAGACTTGAGCCTTGATTGGGGGTCCCGAGGCTGAGGCTATATCTATTCCGGTGATCGGAGACGTGCCGGTGGCGGTAAAGCTTGCATCTTTTACGCAGATTCCTGCAGGAGAGGCGAGGAGATGATGGTAGCTTCGGACAGGATTGACCTTTCCGAGATCCGGGCAGGTTTGGATCTCCGGCTATAGGCTGCTACCGTGGTGGCTATGGACGCATTTATCCTTTGCGTCTTTTACATTCTGTTTGCTAGCTGAGTCAGTGGGGATTTGTCACGGTGGTCTCCTGGACATGGTCGAGAGGCTGCGGGTGGGAAGGATATCGTCCCACTTTGGTTTTGGGGAGACTTTGCATGGGATCGACGGGATGGCTCGGGAGACCATTTCATGAGGTCGGGAGTCCGGCTATGTTGACTTTGTGGGCTGCGGGAGAGGCTCGGGGCTTTGCACGGGGCTTTGCCGACTCGGTGCCCTTGGGTGATTTCTCGGAGAGGTGCACCTAGGCAGCGGAACGGGGTAGGCTGGGAGGCGATGATGGCTAGGCTATCCACTTCGGACATCCGTTGGTGGATACCACTGTTGGAGGTTGCGGACCGGGAGGATATTTCGGGAGTCTTATCTTGTGAGGGTTCCGAGGATCTGCTTTGGTCATCCTTCTACATTACCTGCTTGGTATCCGGGCGGTTTGGGGCTTTACGAGGAGCCTTTGAGTGGCTGGGAGGACATCCGGACCATGGAGGTGATGTCTCTAGACATGAGGACCCGGCCCGGCTTCACTTTTTCTCGAGGGCTTGGACATACACCGCTTTCCCACCCGGGGCTATCTTTAGGAGCGGGAAGAGCACGATCTTGACCACTTGTCTACTTGGGTAGTACGAGAGGGAGATGGGAGCGACTCGGGTTATCTTGGAGGATAGACGCCGAGTTTTATTGGGGGGCGACCACGACTCGAGTAGGACTACGAGGGAGGCCGAGGCTAAGGCGAGTTGCCATAACCAATCGGGTGACTTGGTCGGGGACATGGAGGCTCGGTACAAGAGGTTGTCCGAGGTTGCTCATTTGGCCGGAGTCTCGAGAGGGAGGAGATACGGACTCGTGCTCGTATAGAGAGCGCTTATTGACACGGGGTTGGTAGAGGCTCCGGTGAGGATACCGAGGTCGGGATGAGGGATACCGAGCATTATTGAGAAGAAAAGGAAGAAGACTCGACGAGGCCGAGGAAAAGGGAAGAAGGCGAAGAAGACTTAGCGAATGACGGCGACAAGTCTTTTCTCAAGATCCTCTTATTGCCATTTGCAAACACATTAGTTTATTTAGGCATTTTATTGTATTTTAGATCTTTTTAGCGAGGTTAGCGAGAGTCAAGAGGTAGACCGTGCTTGAACTCATCAAGAAATTTTTGACTTGTAATGAACAAGAAATATTATTTTAGAAATTAATCAAGACATGTTTCATGGAAATTCAAATGTCTTATTACTTGGGACCCGTTTTATGGCTGAAATACCCTTTTATTTATTGCTAAGAACGCACTTTATGGAAGCTTTATTGCCCTTTTTTTATTGTTTAGACCGAACCATATATGGTTGCCTACGTTCCCCTTTTACAAGAAAGGCTAAGGGGCTCGAGGTCTTCGTAGTTCATTACGGTGAACTAACAAAACTAAGTCTCTTTTTTTTTTTTTTTTACGTACAGCCTGTTTTTGCCTAGACCGCCCTTTTTGGGGTTTTCGGCCCTAGTGGGTATTACTCTTTTGCACTAAGATTTTTTTTTTTTTATTTTTTTTATTTATTTATTTATTTTTTTTTTTCGTGCAACCCTGTTTTTGCCTAGACCGCCCTTTTTGGGGTTTTCGGCCTAGTGGGTATTACTCTTTTTGCACTAAGATTTTTTTTTTTTTTTATTATTAGACATAGTATCTTCGGAGTTTATCACCGTTGGTGGGTGGACAAAGGGATTGCCATCCAAGTGCAAGCTTCATTGCTCCTCCTGACGGTATCTTACGCACTACATAAGGAGCCGATCCAAACGGGTTCCCATTTTCCCGGGGTTGTCTACGGTAGGGGGCTTTACTTTCAGCACTAAGTCACCCTCTTTGATGTTTACGGCTTTGACTTTCTTATCAAACGCTGCGGCCATTCGCCTCTGGTAGGCTCGGGTGTGCTCCATGGCTTTGAGCCTTCTCTCATCGAGCAAGGCCAATTCATCATGCCGGCTTCGTAGCCATTCTACTTCGTTGACACTTTGTTTTCCGGGAGGACCCTTAATGACGGGATTTCCAACTCAGCTGGTAACACTTTGCTTCCATCCCAGTAAGTTAGGGCAAAAGGAGTTTCTCCTGTGGGTACATTACGACGAGCGTTACGTAGCCCCGAGTGCTAGGTGCGGCTTTTCGGGCCAATCACGACCACGGGTGGCCATCTTCCGGATGATCCGCTCGAGTGTCTTATTAGCGGCTTCCACGGCTCCATTGGTGCGAGTGCATGCGGGGACGACTTGTGGCGAGTAACTACGAATCGACGGCGGTCTATCGCAGTCTCCTTCGAAGTGTGACCCATTATCGAAATGATCTCGTTGGGCACCCCATATACGCACATTATGTTTTCTTTGATGAGCTGGGCCACTTTCCTGGAAGTGAGGACCTTGTAGGACTTGGCCTCTACCCACTTGGTGAAGTAGTCGATGGCTACCAACACGAACTCATGCCCATTGCTTCCTGTCGGGGCTATTTTCCCTATCACGTCAATGCCCCAAGTTGCAAACGGCCAAGGAGTCGTCATGCGATGCAGTCATGAGGTGGGAGATGGTTGAGGTTGGCAAACCGCCGGCACTTGTCGCGAGGTTCGGACGTCTTTGGGCGCTTGATCTGTCTCCATGGAGATCCGGTAGTAACCCATTACGAGGATCACTTGCATCAGGGCTCTGGCATTCATGTGAGGACCGCAAGGACCATTGTGGACTTCGGTCATCAACTCTCTGGCTCTTTCTTGAGTGACACATAAGAGAAGTGGTCCTTGATAGCGTTTCTTGTACAGGTTGCCTCCTAGGATGACATAATGGGAGGCCAACCTTTTCGGGGCTCGCAAGCTTTTGGCTCGACACCTTCTTTTGGTCTACCTTCTTCGTCTCTTGAAAGCTGACTCTCCGTCTTTGAGGAATTGGTAAATACGATTGTACCAAGGTTCCTTTATAGGCTCGGGTCCCAGGTCCACTTCACAACAGAAGAGCTGGGGCTTCTCTTCTACCCACTCTGAAGGGCTTTATGGCTTTTCCCTCAGGGATCTCTACCAATGAGGCTAGAGTAGCTAGGGCATCTGCGAATCTGTTCTTTTCCCTCGGCAAGTAGTGGAAAGTCACTTCTCTGACCTGTCCAGTCAACTCCTCCATATGGGCATGATACCGTTGTAGATTAGGGTCCACAGTCTTCCACTTGTTGGAGACTTGGTTGATGATCGGGGCGAGTCTCCGTAAACTTCGAGCTCCTTGACATTTCTTTCTAAGGCGGCCTCCAAACCGGCAATGCGAGGCTTCATACTCGGCGACATTGTTCGTGGCGGGAAAGTTCAACTTGAGGGCTATGGGGGTATGCTCATCTTTCGGATCGACCAATAGCATTCCTACACCATTTCCTCTTTTGTTAGCGGCTCAGTCAAAGAACAATTGCCATCTATTCTCGAGCTCAAGCTGCAAAGATCCCTTCATGCAGGAATTGGGGTTCGGGCCCTCTGTCTTCATTCTTGGGGAAGTTCGCCGAGGTGATCGACAATGCTTGACCCTTGATGGCCTTTACGGTCACATAGTTGATGTCGTATTACGCCAAGAAGAAGGACCACTTCGCTAAACGCATTGAGAGGGAAGGCTTGTCAAAGATGTACTTGATGGGGTCCATTTTCGAGACCAAATTCACGGGGTGGGCTTGCATATAATGCTTCAATTTGCCGACTACCCGAGACCGATCTGCCAGAGTCTTTTCACATCTTTGAGTAATTGAGCTCACTCCCCTGTAGCTTCCGAGTGACAAAGTAAATGGCGTTTTCTACGAGAGTCTTTCTTTTCACGAGCAAGCATAGCCCCAGCTGCCGTGTACGTGACGGTGAGATAGAAGCGAGAAGAGGCTTACGTCTATGTGGGGGCATAGTAGGGGATGTACTAAGTATGCCTTGATCTGGTCAAAGGCATCTTGGCATTCTTCGGTCCATTACGTGTCCACATTCTTCTTCATGAGCTTGAAGATGGGCTCGCACATAGTGGTCAGCGATTGACGAAACGGGTGATGTCTTGCAATTTACCCATGAAGCTCTTGACTTACATGCAGGTTTGAGGTGGCCTCATATCCATGATGGCTTTGATCTTTCGGGGTCAACTTCTATACCTCGCTGCGTGACCATATACCCAAGCACTTTTCCCCTTGTCACTCCGAAGGTGCATTTGGCGGGGTTTAGTCTCATGGAATCTTTGTCTCAACCTCTCAAAGAATTTTCGTAGGTCAACAAAGTCTGCCCACCCTCTCCTTTGGAGTGGATTATCATATCATCTACGTAGACCTCAATCTCCTTGTGGATCATGTCATGAAAAAGCGCGGTGTTGCCCTTTGGTAAGTAGCCCCGGCATTCTTGAGCCCGAATGGCATTCTTGTATAACGGTAGGTTCCCATGGTGTGGTGAAGTTTGTCTTTTCTTGGTCTTCCTCGGCCATCTTGATCTGGTTGTAGCACTGCAAAACCATCAACGAAGGATTTGACTTCGTAGTTGGCGGTGGAGTCCACCCGGGATGTCTATGTTTGGCGAGAGGGTAGTCGTCTTTGGGGCTGGCCTTGTTCGGATCTCGGAAATCCACGCGGCGCACCTTCCCATTGGCCTTGGTTACGGTCACGATGTTGGACAACCATGTCGGGTATTCAATGACTACGATGAACCCTACCCGCGGTAGCTTCTCAATTTCTTCTTTGACTGTAGAGACCATTCCGGCTTAATCTTTCTCGGTTTACGCTTTGCGGCTTAGCATGCGGTGCTAGAGGGATTACGTGTTCTACTATCGAGCTGTCTAGCCCGGCATATCCTTGTATGACCATGCAAACACGTCGACGTATTCTACGAGCGGCTCGATCAATCTGTCCCTTTCAACCCCACGGAAGAAGCTTCCAATCTGTGTCTCTTTAGGTTCCTCAATAGTACCCAAGTTCACACTTATCAAAACCTCCTCGCGGCTTGGGCCCGGTTTTCCTCTTTTACGAAACACGCTTAAAGATTTCTTTAATGTATTGTTCGTTTAGTGTGTTTGCATCTTGTTCAAATGATTCATTATTAAGCTTGTTGTTAAGTTTTGAGTTAATTTATCATTTGTTAAGTTGGCAATAAGAGGGTAATCAGAAAGATTTGTCATTTCATTCAAAATAAGGGGAAAGATGACATCGATTACATTTTCATAATCCTCGGGCGTGAGGCCTTCGGATGACTCGAGGGGCTGGAATTCAAAGATTCTGACTCGGCGAATAGACAACGGGGTGTTTGACACGGCTGGGTTGAGAAGGACGGGGTACCAATCCAAGCTCCGTGATCATTTCTTGTCGGCTGGCTATCGGCCACCGAGAATGTCTCCCAATTCTTCAATGGCATTTTGTCTTAGTCACCAAAGTGCGAGGATCAAAATGACTTTCACCATCGTCTCCAATAACGGCAACTATCTCATCGTCGAGGCGAAGTCGATCAAGTGCGGGATTTGTGCTTCTTCATCAAACAACTCTTGCAAACCCCCTTGTTGTCTTCACTTCTGGCGGCTTCTATCTGGCTGATCTTTGGAAGAGCTAACTCAAAGGCGGAGAAGTCCATTGTCCGGATGCGACTCTTTGACACCGGCCGGATTTCCTTTGAAGACGTACTTATTACGAACGGTAGTGGTAGCCCCGAGGATATCGGCAAATCAAGGAACATTCTTCGAACGGGATTGGTTGGCTTTCCCCTAACTTTCTCAAGGTTCTCTAGAAGGGTTTTACGCAAGGAGATCTCGCGATCACTTTCATCATATTGTGTCCCTCCTTTTGTAAAGTAATGGGTCGAGACGGTGTAAGGATGGAGGTGGACCCCTTCACCTTTCGTGCCTTTAGCTTTTACGGCATCCCAGAGTTCGGTTTGTACCCCAAGCCATATACTGGGTAGTCTGTTCCTTCACATCAATGATGGTGTTACGACCTTGAAGTCTTCTACCCAATCCAAGTCCGGAAGATAACTCATTTTTCGCATCATTCTCATGGCGGGAGGGATTTTATCGGAAGTAGTGGTGAGGTCGGTGCAACACACTTGTGCCTTGGAAGAAGCTACGGAGAATCCGGTCAATGCTAACCCTTCATCATCATGCTTGATCTCCAATATCGGGATATCCCAGTCTTTGGTTCCTTCTACCGTGACACTATCTCCATAAATGGTGGTGATAGTTCCATCACTCGGCTGAAATTTGACGACGATGCAAAGTAGAGGCTACCGTTTATGCGGTGGATCCAAGGCCGTCCCGGCAAGGCGATAAATGAAAATCGGAATATCAATAACTTGAAAGTCAACGTCCATGACCTTTTTCCGAACCACATCTTGAGAGTGGCGATCCCCAAGCGATCGTGCGGTGGAGTCATAGGCCTTAATAGTCGACTAGAAGGCTTTAAGTCCGTTGGCTTCGATCCAATAAATCCATCATTTTAGGCGGCAAGACATTCATTGCGAGACCCTCCATCGACTAATACTCGTGGCAATCGACGCTCTTCTAAGCTGGTTTGTGATGTAAAGAGGTTCGTTATGACTAGCCCCATACTTTGGCGTGTCTAAGTCGGTGAAGGTAATGATGTTTCCGTAGTGGATATTTCCAATCATTTGGACGACTTCATCGGGGTGACATCTATGGGTACCATGGTCTTGGCCAAACTATCTGCTAGCTTCAACTTATGAGGGTATGAAGAGGTCAACGGGGACCATAAGGAGATATTGGCTTGGGTACACTTCAGCTGAGTTAGGGTGGATCCTCCTTATCGAGTCGGGCTTTTACGCTCGCTTATAAGGTCTTTTATCTGTTTTTGGCTCAGAGACGGTGCTTCTTTTGTCACCCTTAGGCTGCTCAACATTCATACGCCGAGCACCGAGTCATCACATAGACATTGGATTTTCCTTGGTCATTATTCCTCTTGGAGGATTCTGTCAATTCTTTCAAAGTCGAGGCGGATTCTTGCGGCGTATGGCCAATTCTGGCGATTGATCTGATTGACGGTGCTGGGAAGCATGGCGGCTTCCCGAATCTGGTCCCAGGTTACCGACTTTTTGACCTCTTCTGAGTTTGACCGGCTGATTTCAACTTCACATTCTCCGTTTAAAGCTTTCACAGTCTCATTCAAACTTTTCAAAGTCGGCATGCAACAAGAATTATCACTTCCGGAGTTTGGAGCTTGGCAAATGGCTTTCTCATCCGAACCTAGCAACTTCTTTAACGAGTAGGATCACATTCCTCATCACTTTGTCAAGCATGTCTTTTCTTTCCACAGGGGGTCAACCTTCGACGGCATCTTTGACACTGGCCGAACATTTTCTGAAGTGGGAAATTCCATCATCAATAAGGATTTCTGCGGGGTCAAACCTCATGGCGGGTTCCTTTTTCTTACTGTCAGAGAGATTTTCTGGGCTTTTTGGCTTCAGGGCTAACCACTCCTCTATTGTCCCTTAGGCACTTGTGTCTTCATCGGTGTCACTACGGTAGCTCTCGTGGGAACTTTCGCCTTGGCTCTTATGACCAATGAGGGCAAAAGCAGTCGGGATACTTGACGCCATATGAGGGTATCTCGGACTCTTCCTCGGGCTTAGGGATTACCGGAAAACATCATTATCATCGTAGGACATAAAGGGGACTGGGGTCGCCTCTAAACTCGAGACTCTTTCCAAGGCATCCATACATTCTTCTTGAGACCAAGTTTAGGGAGTGACTACTAACACTTTGTGATAGAGTCTACCCTTCACGATGAGAGTTTGGCTTCGGCGACGCTTACATGTTCCGGATCGGTGGGCGGAGCCCACTTCCCTCTTTTGGCTAAAGCTTCGATCAAGTTCCTCCATTCACCTACCAAGTCCTTATACGGAGTATTGAACTCTAGGATATAGGCCTCATACACTACCTCATCCTTCTCCGAGCCTTTGCATAGGCTGCAGACACACTTTGAAGTGATTTCATCCCCTATTCAGTCTGTGGCTTTCTACCTCATCTTGCCCTTCGGGTTTCACTTCCGTTGGCTCCAAGTCCATTCCTTTACGAACTATCATCATCGCTGTAAATCTATCCATTCCTATTCTCGTTTCCAGTGACTCTTCACTGTAGCTGTCCGAGAGGTAGGCAAATTCACGGGCGTTGACAAAATTGGAAAGGTCAAATTGGCACTGGGATTCCAAAGTAGGCTCGAGTGAAAGGAGGAAAAAGGTCCGTGGGGGATGCGGAGGAAGCGAGGGTGTCGGGACCCTAACGGCTTGGGGTATTGGAGAAGGCGAGAAGGGACGGTCTTTGGCAATGGGTTATATGAAGATGGGGGAGGGCATTGGTTATAGGCTAGCTCTTCTTCCCTAGTCATCTGGTTACCCAAACCACCTTGTTCTCTGTCAAATCGGCCATTCGACTCTCGGCGAGGATTACGGCGGCGCGAGGATTCTGCGCTAACAAGTCGGCGGCCCGGTGTTCTCACCCACTTCTTTCTCGGCTTGCGGGAAAGGGATAGGAAAGGTTTAGACTCGGGGTAGGTGTTTAGTGAAGGCTCAGGGCAATATGCAAATTAGAATCTTCAAGTTTACTTAAAACAGTGTCTTTTATTAATATCTATTTGGTTGGAAAAGGGGTTACGCCCTTCTTTTTCACAACTACTCTAGATCCTGGATCAGTGGGTTCCGTCACTACGTCTATAAGCCCCTCGTATTCCACCTGTATTTCGACCTCCTAGGGTGGACGGCCCGGGCGAGGTCCTATAGGGCACGCGGATCCCACCGACCGAGAGTAAAGAACGCTCCTATCGGGTCTAGCGGGTCATAGGACCTTTCAACGCATGAGCGATGCGGATTATAGTCAAGGCAATACCGGGAAAGTCTCGTCTCTTTGCCTTGACGGATCTTTAGCGAGTTTCGCTTGAGCGAATGACGGTTTTTGACTTTCGGTAATGTCCGAGAGAATAATAGGCATGGGTCGGGCGGTAAAAAGCCGGATGACACGGTGTCACATTGAACTTTGTTGCATACACGGTGCGTGGGTCGGAATCGAAGTCAATGCCGGTCAAGATCTTGCCAATTTTTCCTTGTCGGAATTTTGGCAGAGCTTCGCTTGAGCGAAAGATCTTTTGATTTTTGGCAAAGACTCGGTCTTGACTCTTACGCATTCCGTGCGGGTCAAGGTCAATAGTCAATGTCGGAGTCAAGATCCCACCGATTTTTCCTTGTCGGAATTTCGGCAGAATTTCGCTTGAGCGAAAATCTTGGCTTCCGTTATGAGCTAAGGCTTGACCTTTACGTGGGTATGCAACTGGGCTATATGACACGGACTAGACCAAAAACCAACCAAAAGTCACGGTTTTTTGAAACGTGTGACACGGACTGTGCATTGGTCGACACTGGCTGCCATGGGGAGGTTGGGATGATTCCGTGCGCGCCCGGGAGCATCGTAAGGCTGTCCGTGACTGCAGCTGGAACCACCCTCGGGTTTGAAGGACGTGCGTGCAAAGTGTACAGGATATATCAGGTGCGCGTAGTGTGCGGTCTCCTAAAAATGTTCCTTTTTGAGTTAAAACAGAGATTTTCATAATGTGTTTTAAAGGAATGATTTTCGGGACGGGGAGAATGCAACACATAAGCACGTAAATTTTCTGGGAGCCCCAGTCAGTCATGGAGCTGAGTAGCCCCAAGCTGCTAGGACTGCCAGATTAACCATGATTTTCCTGGTGGAATTGCCACTGAGGTCGCCCGGTCAGAATCCAAGGAGGATTGAGCCGTACGACTGCATGGATCAATTTTCCAGGTTCCACTCCTTTTGCTATTTTTCGGGTTGTTTCCCGTTTCAAAGTATGCACAAATTCCAAGATGCAAATGATGCAATGCATGGTAAAGAAAGCAAGCACGATTAATGAAATCGGCGATGGGAGTCTAACCCGCTCAAAGGGAAAAGCTTTCTTTTATTTTTTTCAAAATTGTTTTTCGAAAAGGGATACTGGTACGTGGATTGTTAAACCACCGGTTATCCCAACTCCCACGTCAGGGAGTGTACAGGAAGGGTAAGTGGTTTCCACCTATATACCGAGTATCGATTTTTTGTTTTGAAAATAGAAGCTTTTCTCCTTTGGGTATTCCCCAGCGGAGTCGCCAAACTGTGAATGTGGTGCCCAAATTTTGTTGGATTCACGCGAGTTTGAAGACATCCGAGTTATTTGAAAAACGGAGTCGCCACGCCATTTTGATTACCTCAAAACTTTGAAAAAAAGGTTTTTACTTGGGTTCGGAGGTTAAGTTACCCCTTGGGAAGAACGTTTGGCGTTCACCCAAAGTGCCTTGCCGGAGCAAGTCTCCCAAGATTTCAGTAATCGTGCTTGCTTGCGTGCTTTCTTGTGTGCATGTGTTTGAGAAAAAAGGGGGGGAATGTCCCAAGTTGTCTTCCGGACGTACAAACCATTTGTTGGTTGTCGCTCGGGATTCCTTGGAATTTTATGTATTTGGGATTATGATCCCGTCCTCATCTTATGACTTGTGATCATCGCATTTTAACCTCGGGACCCTCGGGACTTGCGTGATCGAGAGAATGACTCTCTTTTGGTCAAAGATGAGGTTCTTTAGAAAAGGAGGTTCCTTAGCCCATCAATCCTACGCTTTAAGACGGCCGAGCTCATATAGATGCTTCATACTCTTTCTTAAGCGATAATCGGAGATATAGAGTTCAAGGTGTCCCTTTCTAAAGAGATATGGAACCTTTAATGGAAGGAACGATGTAAAGATAGGATCTTTTACACCGGTCCATTCCTAGGTTGTTAATGGGGGAATGGGGGAAATGTATGTAAAAATGAATCTTTAATGAAAAGATGACATTTTTGGGTTGCAAATGATGCACTTAGTTTAAAGAAATAATCTTTATTGCAAATGATGCATAAAGATTTGATTTTTATGCAAATGATGCATTTTTGTTGAAGAAATTGGCATTCATTATGCAAATGATGCATAAAGATTGCATTTTGAAAAGCATATGATGCTAGTTTATGGTAAAGACATGGTCTTTAAAGCAAATGATGCTTGAACAAGGGATTTTGGATGCAAATGATGCATTTTGATTGAAAAAGATTTGATTTTTATATGCAAAGGATGCATGAAGATGACATTTTTATTTGAAAATGAGGGTTTTAGGTGCAAAGGATGCACCTTTATGGGAAAAGACTACATTTTTATGACAAATGATGTCTAATGCATGCCAAAGGGGAAGGGGGAATATAAAGATAGGATCTTTAATCTACCAAGTCCCAAGCAATATAAAGACAATGCAATGAGCAAATTATAAAGCAATTAGGATGCAAAGGTAGGGCGTGCGAGGTTACCAATAGCTTCCTTCTTCTTTGGTCGGAGCTAGGAGGAGAGGTTGGTCTTGGATCTTCAAGGAGGAGGGAGGGAGCTTCTTGGCCTTCTTCTTCACCTTCTTGAGCTTCCAGCAGTATTCTTCACGTATTTGGAGTGTTTGTGGGTGACTTGCTATGGATTGTGTGTGTATTGTAATGGGTAGAGGAGGGCTCTATTTATAGGCAGTCTGGATAAGGCTAATGAAGCCGTGCGGCTAGGGACAGCGAGCTAATGCAGCCGTGCGGCATTATCCATTGTGACTCAGCATTTCTAGAACCATGCAAGGTGGCAAATTCTAGAACCCTCTTCCTAATTAAGAAAAACGTGTTTCTTAATTAGGAAGGCTCCCTTCAGCCCTTAATTTAATTTGGGACTGTTCCAGAACATTTCCGGAACACTAGGAAGGTCAGGGGAATTACCGGGAAACTTACCGAAATTGCCGGGAAATTTAACCGGAAGGCATGAGCCAGATTTGGGTACTTACAAGTGGGAGGAATAGTTAGGAGAGAGAATGTTATGAGTGTAAAAGTGAAATAGGAGAGAGAATGAGTGGGGTAAATAGTGAAGATTCCTTTGCTATTTTTGGCAGTATCAGTTTTGGTGGGACGGACCAAAAAGGAAATAAGTATCAGTTTTGGTGGGACGGAGGGAGTATGATTTATTAGGGTTAGGGGTTGGGGTTGGGGTTGGGGTATAAGTATATGATATTTAAGATTTAGGATTTAGGGGTTAGGGTTAGAGTTTAGGGTTTAGGGGTATAAAGTATATGATTTATTAGGGTTAGGAGTTGGGGTATAAGTATATGATATTTGAGATTTAGTTTTTAGGGGTTAGGGTTAGAGTTTAGGGTTTAGGGGTATAAGTATATGATTTAGGGTTTAGGGTTGGAGTATAAGTATATGAGATTTGAGATTTAGGGTTTAGGGTTTAGGGTTAGAGTTTAGGGTTTATGGGTATAAGTATATAATTTAGGTGTTATAGGGGTTGGGGTAGTAGCGGTAGTAGTAGTGGTGGTAGTGGTAGTAATGGTGGTAGTAGTTGTAGTGGTAGTGTGGTAGTAGTAGTAATAGTGGTGGTAGTGGTAGTAGTGGTAGTCGTAGTGGTGGTGGTAGTAGTAATAGTAGTGGTAGTAGTGGTGGTAGTAGCGATAGCAGTAGTGGTAGTAGTGGTGGTGATAGTGATAGTGGTGGTGGTAGTAGTGATAGTGATAGTAGTGGTAGTAGTGATGGTAGTAGTAGTGTTGGTTGTGGTTGTGGTGGTTGTAGTGGTAGTAGTGGTGGTAGTAGTAATAGTAGTGGTAGTATATATAGTAGTAAATGTGGTATAGTAATGGTGGTAGTGGTGGTGGTGGTTGTACGTAGTGGTGGTAGTAGCGGCGAAATAATTATGTCGGTGTTAATTTGATTTTTTTTTAATTTGTTTAGCTCTATTTTATTTTAATTTATGATTTATTTATTTTTCAAAAATAATATTTATTGACTTATATTTATTTTTTTTTAGAGTAATTTGTTATATTTTATTTAAAATAATTTTCATGTTTTATTTAAATAAAAATAATGATATTTATTAAATTAAAATTAATTAACATCTACCGGCAGAATAATTCCGTCGCTGATAGTTAATTCTAGCGACGGAATTTAATTCCGCCGCTGAAATTAATATTTACCGGTGGAATATTTCCGTCGCTGAGGTTAAATATAAATTAAAATCTCAGCTCCCCAAAATCGTTTACGACCTAGAAATTAATCTCTCTCTCTCACTCCATATATGATCTCTCATTTCTCTCTTCCCTCACAGCTGCAGCCGTCGCCTCACCGCCGTCGATTAACTCCGATCTCTCAGCGACGGAAATTTTTGTTGCTGACCACCGGCGGAATACGATTTCCATCGGTGTACACCGGCGGAAATTGGTCTGCCGGTCCACTGCGATGGGTTGCCAACGACGGACCACCGACGGAAAAATTCCGCCGGTGGAAGAGCTTTAGCGACGGAATTACCACTTTAGTGGTAGAAATTTCCGCCGCTAAAACATATTTTTCTAGTAGTGAGAGATAGCTTCCACTTCATCTAGTAAGATAATATCTTACAAAGAAATAGCAACCACTGAAAATTCTCAGGAACAGGAATATTTTGAAAATCCTGTTACAGAAAAGATTATGTATATTGAGGATGAAGTTATCCAGATAGCCCATAATGATGGGTGGTCAGTAAAAACAAGATATCTCGAATCAAGAGGATATTGCCTACATGGGCAAATTAGGCCAAATTTGGAAACCTTGTTAAAAGTTACTGAATCAGTAACTATTACTCATCACTTTCAGAATAATAATCCTGAAAGTTTTATAAATTTCAGTAAATGCCATATCAATAAAATATTTCTCCCAGGAGAATGGGGATTGAATCCAAATGGAGATAAAGCTATAAGAATAGCTGAGGGAAAATATATTTACTTTAATTATTTGGATTATATCCAAGCTTTTTCAATAGCATTTTATTATCAAAACTCCAAGAATAAACATTCTTGATTTTTCACAATAAATCCAGAAATTTTGGAAAAATCGATTCTAAATTGGATTTACGAATGGTGGTAAAAAATTGGTCCTTCTTTGGAAATATTACCTAAAGAAGTTATGGATTTATATAATCCATGGTGTGACAATAGTCCACTGGTTTCAAAATTACAAACTGAAAATTTAATTTTTGGACAATGTCCTTTCTTATTCTTTGCCAGATTTCAAATTCCATGGATTTGGAGATGGACAATTTCAGTTGCATTTGATAAAATAAATATTCCAATGTTACAAAGAAATTTCTTTTATAAATGGTGGAATAGGATGGGTACAGAAGATATCCAAAAAATAACAGTTAATATTAAAATTGTTATTACTGGTGACCAGAGTAAGAGTCCCAAGGAACAAGGCTTCCAACCATCAACTATGTCTAATATGAGAAGCTATTTCTAGAAAAAATATCCAAAAGAATCCGAAGAACAAATTATGGTTCGAATTCTGGACTATACGAAGAATCAATTCTTTAACACCTTCCCGAATCAATCCTCAAATGATGATGATGAATCAATGAAGACTGTATCTGTAACGACCCCAATTTTCATACATAATAATAATAATACTTAATTTAATAATAGAATAGCCTCCAATGGCTACTAAAACCATAATTCAAAATACTAACCACTATTTGAAATAAACTTAAATGCTGAAAACGGTAACAATCTCTACGGCTAGTACAAACCACTAGCTCAAAAATACTTAATATTCTAAAATAATTATTTGAACTCCAAAAGCCGCTAATCCATCAATACGCAGCCAATCCACTCCAATCATTTATTACATGGGAGGGGAAAAAATATGAAAGGGTGAGCGAACAAAGCTCAGTAAGTTCATACGGGGTCTCTTCGGTTTCTAAGAAGAGACAACCGGAACGAACGGAGTTTAACAGTATATCAATAAAAGGATAACAGGTACAATAAATAGTTTAGGTACTGAGAATGTCAAAGAAAGATACTTTTTCAAATAACAAGTAGTGGCACTTTTACAAATAACATATAGAACTTTACACACACTTGACCGACAATTCCAAGTACTTTTGCACCTTTCATCTAGGCGACTTTGATACACCTTTTCAGGCAATCGTTGAATAAGGTTCTCTTACGCTATTATAAAAGCGCCCCCTTATTCTGATGCATCATGATAATCACATCTATAGAATTTAGATCACTTCCTTCTATAGTGAAGGTCATTTCAATCTGTTTAGACCAATTTATTTAACTTTGAGACCATTTCAATCTGTTTAGAACTTAGGTCATTTCAATGTAACGACCCCAAACATAAAAAGTCCTTAGGTCATTTCAATGTAAAGACCCCAAACATATAAAGTCCTTAACAATTGGACAATTTAACATCATATATACATAGTGCTCATGGTACGAGAACACATAAGTCAATTTCAATTTACATAGATACACATTGAACAAAACGCATCAATGGTAAGATATTCTTAGAACGTTCATAACGAGGGAATACAAATCACTACCGGCCACTTGGTAGCATATACTTTAGGAAACTCTTTGAATCCTAACATAAAGGATATGAAACAATCAAATGCTAAGGAGCGTAATCCCTTACCTCAAGTGTTTGCTTTTCCTTGCAACGAATTCCGGCACGAATCTACAATCATGCAAATAACATTTCTTAGGGTAAAAGTAATTTCTATTTACTATAATTACCAATTTTAATCATCTTGTTAACCTATGAGTTATTTCTCTTTAACTCTTCTTAAGGTTAACTAGTACTCTTTTTAGGTTTCCCAAAATACCCTTAGGGTTTCTAGGTTTCTAATCTATCTTTAATCCTTCAAAATCATCTTTCATATACCAATATTGCTATTCACAGCTTACTATTCATAATTACTATTCACAGTTACTAATCACACCTAATACACCCACAACACACACTTAACCCTAATTTCAATCATCATAAACTCTAGCATGCATATTAGGTCAAACCTAAATTAATTAACATGCTTCCAATCCTAATCAATATTAGGTTTTCAATTAATAATCCTTTATCAAATAACATTGAATTATTCTTAATTAATCCTTAATATCATAAAACAAACCTTAATTAAATCTCAAGAATTTTCTAGGTTTTAAATTTAATAAAGGTAATTTGAAACGAAAAGAGTACTCACCTAGTTTTGTCTTGCTAATCAAAAAAGCAAAAGCCCAGCTTCCTTCTTTCTTCATTTCACGTCACACTTCTTTCTTCAATTCACAGTTTCTCTCTCTACTTCTCACTTCTCTCTTCACGGCAACAATATGCCGCTTCCCTCTCTCTCTATTTCTTTTATTTAATTGAAAATAAGGATTCCTAGGTTTAGAAAGTAATATTTATAATTGGGTTTTCAAAACCTAGCCCAAAAGGTATTCTAAGCCCATCCATTAAATAGTTTAACCCAATAATAATTCAAGCCCAACCACAATCCTTTATTAAAAAGGTAAGTCAAATAATTTATTTACATAAAATAATTTTAATTAATGAAGCAATAATTAATTAAAAGAATTTAAATCAAATAATAATAATAATTTTTTTTATTTTTTTTTCGGGTTACTACATTCTTACCCTCTTAAAAGGGTTTGGTCCTCCAAACCAAACGCACTCAATCCGAAATTAGGGTAGGATATGACTCTCGCATCTCACTCTCGAGCTCCCACTTTGCTTCTCTTTCCGATTGCTCAATTTCACTTTAAAATAAGGAATAACACGCTTTACCAATACTTGATCTTTCCGGTCTACAACCTTCACCGGTTGTTCATCATAACTCAATTCGGCACGAAATCTCATTTGCCTATACTCGATCACTTGACTCGGGTCAGAGATGTACTTTCTCAACATCGAGACATGGAAAACATCATGCACCCCAGTAAGCATAGGTTGTAAGGCCATTTTGTAAGCCACTAACTCTACTCGCTCTAGAGTCTCGAACGGTCCCACGTATCTTGGACTTAGCTTCCAGCGAATACCAATCTCATAACTCCCTTTGTTGGCAAAATCTTCCAGAACACTCGATCCCCCAACTGAAATCCTAGATCACGTCATTGACGATCTGCATACGACTTCTGACTACTCTGAGCGGTCAATAACCATTTTCTGATCTGTTGTACCTTATCTGCGGTTACCTGAACAATCTCTGGTCCCATCAGCTTTCTCTCACCAACTTCATCCCAACAAGTAGGCGATCTACATTTCCTTCCATGCAAGGCTTCATAAGGTGCCATACTGATGCTAGCGTGATAACTGTTGTTGTAAGTAAATTCTACCAACGGCAAGTGCTCGTCCCAAGTCCCTTGCCAATCCAGTGACGTAGCCCTTAGCATATCCTTAAGTGTCTGAATTGTCCTTTCTGAATGTCCGTCTGTCTGTGGGTGAAAAGATGTGCTCATCGCCAATTCGGTACCCAAAGCTTGTTGTAGACTTTTCCAAAACTTTGATGTAAACCTCGCATCCCGGTCGGACACTATCGACACTGGTATTCCATGCAATCTCACTATCTCATCCACATATAACTTAGCTAACTTTTCCAATGAATCTGTCACCTTAATTGCCAAGAAATGGGCCGACTTCGTAAGTCTGTCCACTATAACCCAAATCGTGTTATAGCCCTTCAACGTCTTCGATAATCCAACCACTAAGTCCATTGATATATTCTCCCATTTCCATTCTGGTATCGGTAAGGACTGTAATAATCCAGCTGGTTTCTGGTGCTCGACCTTCACTTGCTGGCATACTAAACATCTAGACACAAATTCCGCTACACTTCTCTTCATATTATTCCACCAAAATGACTCCCTTAAATTCCTATACATCTTTGTATTCCCAGGATGAACAGAAAATTTCGAACAGTGCGCTTCTTGTAAGATCTCTCTCTTTATGTATCGGTTGTCTGGTACCCAAATTCTCGACTGATACCTTAGAATTCCGTCGGTCCCCATATGAAAATCTATTATCTTTCCCTTGGCTATACTCTCTTGCATCTTCACTGCCTCTTCGTCAATTTCTTGGGCTTCCTTAATTATGTTCAAAAGTGTCGGCTGAACACTCAGCTGAGCCAAATACCCTTTAACTCGCACTTCTAAGTTTGAAACCTCAATATTATTCAACGCACTTACCCCCTTAGAAATCAACGCCGCTAAGGTTCCTCGATTCTTCCTACTCAATGCATCGGCCACCTTATTGGCCTTCCCTGGGTGATACAAAATGGTACAATCATAATCCTTAAGTAATTCTAACCATCTCCTTTGCCTCATATTAAGTTCCTTTTTGGGTAGAAATATACTTAAGACTCTTATGATCAGTGTAAATCTGACATGTTACCCCATATAAATAATGTCTCCAAATCTTCAAAGCAAATACTACAGTTGCTAATCGGGTAATTCCTCTCATGGTTCTTCAGTTGCCTTGACATATAAGCTATCACCTTATCGTTCTGCATCAACACACATCCCAGTCCTTTCAACGACGCGTCACTATATATCACAAATCTGTCTGATCCTGATGGTACTGTAAGAATAGGTGCGGATACTAACCGACTCTTCAGCTCTTGAAAATTCTTTTCACATTCCTCGGACCAAAAAAACTTGGCTCCTTTCTACGTTAACCTTGTTAACGGTCCTGCCAACTTCGAAAATCCTTCCACGAATCTCCTAAGGTATCCTGCTAATCCCAAGAAACTTCTTATCTTACTATCATTAGTTGGTCTCTCCCAATCCACTATAGCTTCTATCTTCGCTGGATCTACTACAATCCCATCCTTAGATAACACATGCCCTAAGAATGCCACTTTCTCAATCCAAAATTCACACTTCTTGAACTTAGCGTACACTTCTATTTCCTCAAAATCTGTAGAACTAACCACAGATGTTCTTCATGTTCCTCCTTAGTCTTTGAATAAACCAAGATGCCATCTATGAATACAATCACACATTTATCCAAAAACTCCTGGAAGATCCTATTCATTAATTCCATGAATGCTGCCGGTGCATTCGTCAACCCAAACGGCATAACCAAAAACTCGTAATGGTCGTACCTTGTCCTAAAGGTCATCTTCCCAACATCCTCTTTCTTCACGCTCAACTGATGATATCTCGATCCCAAATCTATCTTCGAGAAGTAACACGCTTCCCAAAGTTGGTCAAATAAGTCACCAATCCTCGGCAACGGATACTGATCCTTAACTATCACTCGATTCAACTCCCTATAGTCGATACACCTTCTCATCGATCCATCCTTCTTCTTTACAACCAACCCCGGTGCATCCCAAGGTGAAACACTCAGTCTTATCAAACCCTTATCCAGTAATTCTTGTAGTTGTTCCTTCAATTCCGCGAGTTCAGTAGGTGCCATTCTGTAAGGTGCTTTAAATATTGGTGCGGTCTCTGGTACTAAGTCTATGGAAAATTCCACCTCCCTTTCTGGTGTTATTCCCGAAAAATCTTCTGGAAACACATCCTTAAATCTCTGATAACTGAAAGAGACTCTATACTTACTCCTTTCTTATTCGTCTCTTCAATATAGGCCAAGAATCCTTCACATCCTTTTCTCAACATCTTCCGAGTCCTCATTCCCGAAATTAGACCCGATCGGATTCTTGGTTCCGATCCTTGAAATTAAAACTCTTCTCCAGATAGCAATCTGAAATGTACTTCGTTCTTAAAACAGTCTACCTTGGCATGATAGACATCTAACACATCCATTCCCTGAATAATTGTCAATTTCATTCATTTCCAACTCTATCCGATCAACCTCGGAGTATCTATCACCAAAGATACTTCTAACACTTCAGGTTTCAAATTCATTTTCTTCTCTTTTTACCGATACTCATTAGTCTTGTGCTTCCCCTTTTGCACACTTCACATTTTTCATCAGATCCTGGACCACAGACCTCGCTTTTGATCCCAACTCTCCGATTGTTAAATTTCTTACTTGAGTACTTACTTACGACACCATCTTATTTATGATACTTATCAGAACTACGAATATAAGGCACTATTACTCACGCTTATACTAGCAATACTAAATGCTTAATACTTTTATACTATAAACATAGGCTGCCACAACAGACTAAACATTTAATTAAGTCATAGGTCAATTCACTAGATCCTTGGTCTTTTCAATAGACCGGCATTACTCTCATAAGTCGTTTCAACAGACTTATTGGTCATTTCAACAGACCAACGCTACTATTACTCATACTTGCTACCTTATAGCATTCACATAAATTAGGGCATCTCAACAGACTTCAATTACATCATCGGTCCATTTACTAGACCATCGATCGTTTCAATAAATCGACATCACATTCATAGGTCATTTCAATAGACCAAAATTACTTGCACAGGTCATTTCAATAGACCTGCTATTATTCACACTTGGCCGTTTCAACAGCCTGATTACTATTCACATTGGTCGTTTCACTAGACCAATCTTTCTCTTTCCGGTTAACACATTCAATAATCACTTAAGGAATAAAATCGAGCAATCATAAATCAATATGAAAAGTTTTATTTCATAAATAAATCGTAAGGGAAAACAATCGTGTCATAAGTTCTTTCTACTAGAACTAGAATAATTCTAACTACTAGCTACTCTCCTTTCTAGAACTGAAACAACAATTCTACCTTCCACTTCCAATTTCACTTTCTTCCTAAAACTTCCTTTGGGTTTTTTTTTTGCTAGGCACTTTCTCTTTCTCATCATATTCCATCATGATTGGGGTAGCTCCACTGCCCTCAATGTTAATATCTACTTACCCAATTTCATCTTCAGCTACCAAACCTTCCCTATTTGGTGCTTTACTTCCTACAAGTGTTGTCGGTTCATATTCTCTAGCTCTAGCTTCCTTCAAATCTTTTAGTTCATGGTACCGTTGATAAGCTTCTTCTCTAGTTTCATGGTAATACTTCTCATTTCGGTTCATAGTTGCTTTTACTTCTTCCAATTTCCTGCTAGTGTCTAGTCAAACTTTCCTATCTTGCATCCACTTCCTTACTGTAAGGTTCACTTTTGCCTTTATCAACTCATCTTGAGCATCTCTACTTTTTGCAACAAACAGAGTGCATACATTCATCACTTTATTGGATCTTTTCTTCTCAGCTTTCAGGAATTTCTAAGCCTCAGAATCCTTGACACTTACCCCTTGATAGCCTTTTCACTCGGGGACTTATGCCTCAATTTCATCCTCAAAGCTTTACCATATCCAGCCATATCATACTTATGCGTTCATACTTAATTAAGATTCTCTATCTTTCCTCAATAATGTTTCATCATGCTTATCAAGGCTAATCCTTTGCCTTTTCACAAGATCCTAAAATAGAAGTTTTCAAAGATAGAAAGTTCTTCAAAATAGCCAGTTTCCATAATTAGAAAGTTTCCAAAAATAGTAAGTTTCTTAACATAGAAAGTTTCCAAACTTAGAAGGTTCCTAAAATAGAAGGTTTCCATAAATAGCAACTTCTCAAAAATGCTAACTTCCCAATTACAATCTCTTATTTTCCACAATTTTATAGTTAGACTCTCAAAGAAATTTTACCCTAAAATTCTCCGTCCCAAATACTTTCTAGGTAGGCCCAATTATACTCAAGTACTACTTCTTCTAATATGCTTAATGCTCTAAAAGTCTCCCATGTGACCTAAAGTCAAAGCTTTGATACCAACTGTAACGACCTCAATTTCCAAACATAATAATAATACTTAATTTAATAATAGAATAGCCTCCAACGGCTACTAAAACCACACTACTACATTTCTGACCTAATGTAACGCATCTAACGCATCTAATGCAACGCCACGAGCTAATGTAACGCATCTAATGCAACGCCAGAGCTTATGTAACGCATCTAATGCAACGCCAGAGCTAATGTAACGGCTAATGCAATGTCAGAGCTAATGTAACGCATCTAATGCAATGCCAGAGCTAATGTAACGCATCTAATGCAACGCCAGAGAGCTAATGTAACGAGTCTAATGCAACGCCAAAATCCTAATGTAACGCCTAAATTACTAATGCAACGCCAAAATCCAAAACCCTAATCCATAAACCCTAAACCCTAAACCTATATCCTATATCCTATACCCTACACCCTATACCCTATACCCTATACCCTATACCTTATACCGTATACCCTATACAATATACCCTATACCCTATACCGTATACCATATATACTATATCCTATACCCTATACCCTATACCCTACACTATACCCTATAACCTATATCCTATATCCTATACCCTATACCCTATACCCTATACACTATACCCTATACACTATACCCTATACCCTATACCCTATACCCTATGCCCTATATACTATACCCTATAACCTATATCATATACCCTATACCCTATACCCTATACCCTATACACTATAACCTATACCCTATACCCTATACCATATATCCTATATCCTATATCCTATACCATATACCCTATACCGTATACTCTATACACTATACCCTATACCCTATACCCTATACACTATATCCTATACCCTATATCCTATACCCTATACCCTATGCCCTATACACTATACCCTATCACCTATATCCTATAGGGTATAGGGCATATGGTATAGGGTATACCCTATAGGGTATAGGGTATACCCTAGAGGGTATAGGGTATAGGGTATACCCTATAGGATATAAGGTATACCCTATAGGATATAAGGTATACCCTATAGGATATAGGGTATAGGGTATAAGGTATAGGGCATAGGGTATAGGGCATATGGTATAGGGTATACCATATAGGGTATAGGGTATACCCTATAGGATATAGGATATAGGATATAGGGTATAGGATATAGGGCATATGGTATAGGGTATACCCTATACTCTATAGGGCATATGGTATAGGGTATACCCTATATGGTATAGGATATATGGCATATGGTATAGGATATAGGGCATATGGTATAGGGTATACCCTATACTCTATAGGGTATACCCTATAGGTTATAGGGTATACGGTACGAGGTATACCCTATAGGGTATAGGGTATACTCTATAGGGTATAAGGTATACCTTATAGGATATAGGGTATACGGTATAGGATATACCCTATAGGGTATAGGGTATAGGGTATACCCTATAGGGTATAAGGTATAGGGCATATGGTATAGGGTATACCCTATAGGGTATAGGGTATGCCCTATAGGATATAGGGTATGCCCTATAGGATATAGGGTATAGGGTATACCCTATAGGGTATACCCTATAGGGTATAGGGTATACGGTATAGGGTATAGGGTATAAGGTATAGGGCATATGGCATATGGTATAGGGTATACCCTATAGGGTATAGGGTATAGGGTATACCGTACAGGGTATAGGGTAAAAGGTATAGGGCATATGGTATAGGGTATACCCTATAGGGTATAGGGTATACCCTATAAGGTATAGGGTATAGGGTATATCCTATAGGGTATAGGGTATAATGTATAGGGCATATGGTATAGGGTATACCCTATAGGGTATTGGGCATACCCTATAATGTATAGGGTATAGGGTTTACCCTATAGGGTATAAGGTATAAGGTATAGGGCATATGGTATAGGGTATAGGGTATACCCTATAGGGTATAGGGTATACCCGATATCCTTATACCCTATAGGGTATAGGGTATAAGGCATATGGTATAGGGTATACCCTATAGGGTATAGGGTATACCCTATAGGATATAGGGTATAAGATATAGGGTATATGGTATAAGGTATAGGGCATAGGGCATATGGTATAGGGTATACCCTATAGGGTATAAGGTATAGGGCATAGGGTATATGGTATAGGGTATACCCTATAGGGTATAGGGTATAAGGTATAGGGCATATGACATATGATATAGGGTATACCCTATAGGATATAGGGTATACCCTATATGGTATAGGGTATACCCTATAGGGTATAGGGTATAAGGTATAGGGCATATGGTATAGGGTATAACCTATAGGGTATACCCTATAAGGCATAGGGTATAGAGCATAGGGTATAAGGTATAGGGCATATGGTAAAGGGTATACCCTATAGGGTATAGGGTATACCCTATATCCTTATACCCTATAGGGTAAACCCTGTACCCTATACCCTATAGGGTATACCCTATACCCTTATTTTATTTAAATTTATTTTTGAATTGAGATAAATATTTTAGACATTTTTTGGTAAAGAAGTTTTTTTTAAAAAATTATATAAAATAAGTTAGAAATTAAATAAATATTTCTATCAATTATTACTTAGGTATATTAATATTTCTTAGAAGTTTAAATTATTAAATTAATGAGTATTATTATTAATTAATAAAATTATTATTATTAATTATATAATAATAATTATTAATATATTCAATTATTTCTCAAGTATATAATATAAAAATATTTACTTTTTTGATATTATGTATTATTACTAGTTATTATTAATATTATTATTAAGTATTATTATTAATAAATTTAAAATGATTAAATTAATGAGTATTATTATTAATTAATAACGTTATTATTTTTGATATTATGTATTATTACTAGTTATTTTAATATTATTATTAATTATATAATTATAATTATTAATATATTCAGTTATATGATTGAATAATTAACAATAACATCATTATTAGTAATATTATTAATATTATACTGTTTATATAATAAATATTAATATTAATTAATTAATTAATTATATAATTAATAATTCATTAATAATAAATATTGATAATAATAATTATTAATAATAATTATTAATAATAATTATTATTAATAATAATTATTAATAATAAATATTGATAATAATAATTATTAATAATAATTATTAATAATAATAATTATTAATAATAATTATTAATATTAATAATTAATAATAATAATAATAATAATTAACAATAATAATTATTAATAATAATTATTAATAATAATAATTATTAATAATTATTATTATTAATATTTTGATAATATAAAAACATTTAGAAGAATTGTGGACCGTTGGATTGAAAGTGTGAATGGTTGGATTTGGTTTAGCTCATGATCCGCATGGTTATTTGAGATCCAATAAAACAATGCCATAAACCAAATCCAACCATTCACACTTTCAATCCAACGGTCCACAATATGTCTAAACAAAACCAATAATTTCTCCTCCCTTTTTCTCTCCTCATTTCTCTCTCTTTATTTTTTCAGTTTATCAAATTAAGAAACCGTCTCTCTCTCTCTCTCATTTCCATCTCATTTCAAGTTTATCCAAATTGAAAATCCCGTTTCTCTCTCTCTCTCATTTCCCTCCGGCAATACCCTCCTATGCAGCCGCCTCTGCCATCGCCGGCCACCACTGCTACTCTTGGAACCGTCTCCCTCTCACCGCTTTTCCTTTGCCGCCACTACTTCAGCATCTCCGGCGACGACAAGGGTAGATCTGGATAGATATTGTTTGTGTGCGTGTAGATCTGGGTTTTCCTCTTCTCTCTCTCGTCTCCGGCGTCAGTAACTGTCCCTCTCACCGCTCTCTACTCGTCTCACCTGTCTCTCCGTCTCTCTCTCTCTGTTCTAGCGATTAGCGATGGGTTCATCTCATTTTTTGAAGATGGTGACGGTGATTTGGTGGATGGATGGTGGTGGTGATGGATGGTTGTGGTGAATGGTGGTGGTGAATAAAAAATGTGACGGTAGTTTGAGAATAAAAATTGTTTAGAGATTGATTTAAGAATAAAAAAGTTTAAGGGACTGATTTGAGAATTAAAAAAGTTAAAGGGATTGATTTGAATATAAAAAAAGTTAAGTGACTAATTTGAGAATAAAAAATATTAAGGGACTGATTTGAGAAAAAAAAAGTTAAGGGATTGATTTGAGAATAAATATATATATATATATATATATATATATATATATATATATATATATATATATATATATATATATATATATATATATATATATATATATATATATATATTGAAAAAGAAAATTAAAAAAATTAATAAAATTGTTAAATTATGTAATAAATTTTAGGGACTCATCTAATTTTTGGCGTTACATTAGGTATTCAACCACTTTTTAAATTGGCGTTGCATTAGGTTCTTTTTGGCGTTGCATTAGGTGTTCATATAGTTTTAAAATTGGCGTTACATTAGCTTACTATGTCGTTGCATTAGACATAATGCAACGCAAGAGAATGCAACGGCGCGTTACATTAGGCCTAATGTAACGATTTTTGGGCCCTAATGCAACTAAAATTGTGTTACATTAGGTCAGAAATGTAGTAGTGCCATAATTCAAAATACTAACCACTATTTGAAATAAACTTAAATGCTGAAAATGGTAACAATCTCTACGGCTAGTACAAACCACTAGCTCAAAAATACTTAATGTTCTAAAATAATTATTTGAACTCCAAAAGCCGCTAATCCATCAATACGCAGCCAATCCACTCCAATCATTTATTACCTGAGAGGGGAAAGAATATGAAAGGGTGAGCGAACAAAGCTCAGTAAGTTCATACGGGGGTCTCTTAAGAAGAGACGACCGGAACAAACGGAGTTTAACAGTATATCAATGAAAGGATAACAGGTACAATAAATAGTTTAGATACTGAGAATGTCAAAGAAAGATACTTTTTCAAATAACAAGTAGTGGCACTTTTACAAATAACATATAGAACTTTACACACACTTAACCACGGGCGACGGAGAATAATCCACTATATCAATCAAGAGTACAAGGAGATGATCAATGTGAAATACAATCACACAATCTCACAATCTCTCAATAGGTGAATACCTATCTTGATTCTCTCTCTCTCTCTATCAAAGGCATAAGGAGGAACAAATTACAAAAGGAACTATATCTATGACTAGGGCAAAAATACAGTCTGAAGCCAAAAACACAGCCCAGCCCGTCACCAGCAACGACGCCAGGCGCCCACCTCAAGAAGCCCCATGTGCCCGCCTGGGATTTTGCCAAAGACACGCCAACCTTCGGCCCCCGAGGCGCACGCCTCAATCCAGGCCATGCGGCCGCCTCAAGACCACCAGCAGAACCACCAGCCTCGGCCACCCATGCGCCCGCCTCGCCCCAAGTGGGGCGCCCGCCTCGGCCAGAACACAAGCCCCTCCTTTTGTCAACAATTATTGAGAGTCACCCAACAATTCTCCACCTTGACGATCAATCACGAAACAAGCTATCTCCAAGAGAACATCTCTATCTCCGTTGCCATGCCCCAAAGGGCATCAATGACTAGTAACACCCACTAAGTCCAAGCAATACTTGAACTTAGCAATCTGCAAAGGCTTTGTCAACATATCCGTCGGGTTGTCAACTGTATCAACTTTCTTCAAAACGACTTCACCACTTGCAATTGAAGTCCTTACAAAGTGATACTTAATATCAATGTGCTTCGTTCTCCTATGGAAAGAATTCGATTCTTCGCCAAGCAGATAGCGCTTTGGCTATGCGAAAACATCGAGCACCTTGAACCATACCAAGTTCACGAACCAAGCCACCAAGCCATTTGGCTTCCTTGACAGCCTCCATTATAGCCATATACTCAGCCTCAGCAGTAGACAACGCTGTGACTTCCTGCAATCCAGATTTCCAATTAATAGCAGTACCACCAAGACAAAACACATACCCCGTTGTAGATTTTTTGTCATCAAGGTTACCGCCCCAATCTGAATCAACATGCCCAACAAAACCATCATGATTCCTACCATAGACAATGCATAAATCCGGTGCACCACACAAGTATCTAAGAATCCATTTGACAGCATTCCAATGCTCTTTACCCGGATTCCCCATGTATCGACTTACTACCCTCACTGCTTGAGCAATATCAGGCCGAGTAAAAACCATAGCATACATAATACACCCCACAGCATTTGAATATGGAACACGTGACATATAATCTTCCTCATCTTTAGACTTGGGACAATCTAAAGAAGACAACCGAAAGTGAGAAGCTAAAGGTGTACTCACAGATTTGGCATCCTTCATATTGAACCGCTCCAAGACCCTCTGTACATACTTTCCTTGTGACAAATAATGTAGTCCCTTTTTTCGATCTCGTTCAATTTCCATGCCAAGAATCTTCCTCACAACACCTAGATCTTTCATCTCAAACTCCCCTTTCAACATCAATTTCACCTGGTTGACATCATTAATATCTTTTGCAGCTACAAGCATATCATCGACATATAACACAAGATAAATTAATGAGCCATCACTACAACCCTTCATGTAGACACTACTATCGAATACGCTCCTAGCAAAACCATGAGTTACCATAAAAGTGCCGAACCTTTTATACCATTGTCGAGGTGACTGCTTCAAACCATACAAGGATCTTTTCAACAGGCAGACATGATCCTCCTTTCCCTCGACCATAAACCCTTCAGGTTGGCGCATGTAGATCTCCTCCTGAAGTTTCCCATGTAAAAACGTTGTTTTCACATCTAACTGCTCAAGCTCAAGATCCTTCATCCCCACAATGCTCAACAAGGTACGAATAGATGTGTGTCTAACAACCGGTGAAAATATTTCATTGTAGTCTATCCCTTCGACTTGAGTGAAGCCACGAGCAACTAACCTTACTTTGTACCTTGCTTCCTCAATCTCCGAATCTTCCTTGAACTTGTAGACCCACTCATAAACTCGACTAACTTCTTCTTTGGTGGAGGCCTCACAAGTTCCCATGTCTGATTTTTCGCAAGAGATACCATCTCTTCTTCCATAGCAACCGACCACTTTGCAGAATCTTCACAAGACATAGCTCCCTTGTAGGAGATTTTTTCATGCACATTAACAGTTTCAGCAGCGGACTGTTCATAAGCCACCATCTCCTCAAACCCATATCTAACAGGAGGTCTTTTATCCCTCTTACCCCTACCTCGATCGCTGGTAGTCTCCACCTGCACCGTAGTCTCCTCCTCCTGAACTGGAGCATCAGTAGGAGGTGCTTCATCAGACAAGTTATCTGCATCTAAGTCAAGTTCCACCCTATCATCTCCATCTAGCTCCACTGCTTTTACGTATGCATTCTGTTGAGAACCATTTTTCTCATGAAGAAGTAGAGACTCATTAAATGTGACATCTCTACTAGTCAGGAACTTAGATGCAACTGGATCCCATAGCCGAAATCCCTTCACTCCAGTAGTATAGCCAACAAATATACAATTTTTGGCTCTTGGCTCCAACTTGTTTCCATTGTTCACATAAGCATAAGCGGGACACCCGAAAATCTGCAATCTCGAATAATCTCCTGGAGAGCCTGACCACATCTCCACCGGAGTCTTCATCCCAATACTAGAATTTGGAGAGCGATTTGCCAAGAAAGCAGTCATGCTAATCGCCTTCGCCCAAAATTCTTTTCCTAGCTTTGCCTGTGACAATAAACACTGAGCCCTTTCAAGCAAAGTGCGATTCATTCTTTCAGCAACACCATTCTGTTGTGATTTCCCCACATATGTCCTGTGTCGACCAATACCTTCATTCTTGCAGAATTCAGTAATCTCCTTCTCGACAAACTCAAGGCCATTATTCGTTCTCAGTTTCTTTATGGGTCTACCAGTCTGTTTCTCAATCAAAGTTTTCCATTGCTTAAGATTCACAAGCACATCATTCTTATGTTTTAAAAAATAGACAATAACCTTTCGAGAATAATCATCAATGAAAGTCAATAAATAACGAGAACCACCCTTAGATAATTTCCTAGCAGGACCCCACAAATCAGAATGAATGTAATCAAGAATACCTTTAGACGTGTGTTCTCCCTTTCCGAAGCTTGCCTTTGTTTGTTTCCCAAGCACACAGTGCTCACAGAATTCCATAGGACCCGTCTTCTGTCCATCCAATAAACCGCGCTTAGAAAGTACCTTCATTCCCTTCAAGCCAATGTGACCCAGTCTCATGTGCCATAGCTGAGTAACCTCCGTCTCAGTCAAAACCCCTTTTGCAACAGACACATCCCCAATAACCGTAGAGTCAAGAAGTTCATACAAAGTTCCCACCTTCTTTCCCTTCAGTGCAACCAAGTCCCCCTTATTAGCCAATAGTTCACCATTAGCAATAGTGCAACTATATCCAAGGCTATCCAAAGTACCTAAGAAAATCAGGTTTTTCTTCAAATCAGAAACGTGCCGGACGTTGTGCAACTTTCTGACTACCCCATCGAACATCTTAATCATAATAGTCCCAATTCCGACAACCTTGCACGCATCATTATTCTCCATCAAAACTGTTCCACCAGTAATAGTTTTATAGGAACAGAACCATGCCCTGTTAGGGCTAATATGATAATAACACCCCGAGTCCAAAATCTAATTGTCACGAATTTTGGAGCCCGAATCACAAGCAGTAAGAGCATCACAGTCACTGTCATCACTAGTGTCTTCAAGCACCACTCCAGCTTCACCCTTGCCCTTAGCGGTTGTATCATCTTCCCTTTTACCTCCCCGATTAGGACAATTTCTTTGAATGTGTCCCTTCTCCTTGCAACCATGACATATCACATCTTTTTGACTGACCAGAATTCCTTGAATTTGATCCCTTCCCTGTCCTCTTATCCCCTTTAGCAATCAAAACCTCACCTTGATATTCAGCACTTGGAGAAGTCAAGTGTGTCTCAATAACCTCATGACTTAATAAAGCAGTCTTGATATCTTCCAAAGAGATCTCATCCTTGCCATACAAAACAGTCTCGCGAAAAGTGCATGTATTCCGAAGGTAAAGAACAAAGCAATTTAATGGCTAATTGCTCATCATCAATCTCAACATCCACGTTTTCCAAGTCTAGCACCAAACTATCAAACTCATCAAGATGAGGTTTAAGAGACTCACCGGGTTTGAGTTTACATTCCTCGAGCTTCTTCATTAGTAATAGGCGATTACGAATGCTCTTGGTCATGTACAGTTGTTCAAGCCTCAGCCAAATTCCTGCAGCTGTGTCCTCCTTCAATACTTCCCTCAACACCTCATCGCTAAGGCTTAATTGTATAAGAGAAAGAGCCTTCTCGTCCATGTAATCAAACTGTGCATCCGTCAAGCTTTCCGGCTTCTTTGATTTACCGAGCAAAGCCTTGATGCATTGCTTTCCCACCAATATCGCTCGTATCTTTACTTGCCATAGCCCAAAGTTAATCTTGCGATTAAACTTCTCAATCTCGTACTTCCCGGACATCTTCAATCAACCAAGCAATATAGGACCCTTCTGAACCAGGCTCTGATACCAATTGTTAGGAAACAATGGCCTATAATTACTATACGAAGATGAACACAAAGATGAGATAGTAATACGAAAACAATAACAAACAATGAACACGGAGATTTACGTGGAAAACCCCTCAAAACAAGAGGAGTAAAAAACCACGGGCGACGGAGGAGACAATCCACTATATCAATCAAGAGTACAAGGAGATGATCAATGTGAAATACAATCACACAATCTCACAATCTCTCAATGGGTGAATACCTAGCTTGTTTCTCTCTCTCTCTCTATCAAAGGCATAAGGAGGAACAAATGACAAAAGGAACTATATATATGACTAGGGAAAAAATACAGTTTGAAGCCAAAAACACAACCCAGCCCGTCACCAACAACGACAGCCCGCCTCAAGAAGCCCCATGCGCCTGCCTGGGATTTTGCCAAAGACACGCCAACCTTCGGCCGCCGAGGCGCACGCCTCAATCCAGGCCATGCGGCCGCCTCAAGACCAATAGCAGAACCACCAGCCTCGGCCACCATGCGCCCGCCTCGCCCCAAGTGGGGCGCCCGCCTCGGCCAGAACACAAGCCCCTCCTTTTGTCAACAATTATTGAGAGTCACCCAACACATTTCTTAGGGTAAAAGTAATTTCTATTTACTTTAATTATCCAATTTTAATCATCTTGTTAACCTATGCGTTATTTATCTTTAACTCTTCTTAAGGTTAACTAGTACCCTTTTTAGGTTTCCCAAAATACCCTTAGGGTTTCTAGGTTTCTAGGTTTCTAATCTATCTTTAATCCTTCATAATCATCTTTTATATACCAAAATTACTATTCACTGCTTACTATTCATATTACTATTCACAGTTACTATTTACATATTACTATTCACACCTAATACACCCACAACACACACTTAACCCTAATTTCAATCATCATAAACTCTAGCATGCATATTAGGTCCAACCTAAATTAATTAACATGCTTTCAACCCTAATCAATATTAGGTTTTCAATTAATAATCCTTTATCAAATAACATTGAATTATTCTTAATTAATCCTTAATATCATAAAACAAACCTTAATTAAATCTCAAGAATTTTCTAGGATTTTCTAGGTTTTAAATTTAATAACAGTAATTTGAAACGAAAAGAGTACTCACCTAGTTTTGTCTTGCTAATCACAAAAGCAAAAGCCCAGCTTCCTTCTTTCTTCAATTCTGAAAGTTTCGTGTAGCTAGGAAACTTAGATCACGCAACAGGCAAAGGATGTGAGTACAGATGTGTCTCACAACTGTCCACACATCCACAGATAATGCAGCGGAATAAAGTAATTAAAAGCAAATTAAATGCAATAACTCAAGAGTTATATACGCTTACTGATCAATGTGATCGACCAAACCCAAACTTACGCCCAAAAACCTTTCACTATAAAAACTTTTGTTTCTTACAAAAACAAATAAGTGAAGAAACTAAAATATGAAAACACTAAACAAGTTCTAATCACCTTCTATGATATGAACAACTCCCCTTTCCCAAGTAGGACTTATTCAATCAGAAGTAAAACAAGAGAACTTTATAAAAACCTAGATGTGAGTTACGGATGTAAGCTCACAACCTAAAATCAACAAGGATGTATGCAACGAAGTATGTGTATTTTTCTCTCTAAAAACCGTAGCTTCTCTTTGTGCTGAATGCCTTGTATTTATAGTGCACCTTTGAGAAGATCTTCATGCAATCGACCTCTTCCTTTGTGAGAATCCTTTTCCTATATGAAAACATAAAACACACTCACAAGGAAATCAAATATTAGTAGGTTAGTCCTAATATAAAACTATGTACATAAATAAAAGATATTTACTATATTTACAATTCCTAGTAAAAGTAGAATACTTATAAATCTCCATGAAAGTCTCAAAATCTTCTTACCATAATAGAAGTCAAATTAAATAAGGAAACAAGTAGTTCCCTAAAAAGCTCACGCTTTCAATCTCCCCCTATTTTGGACTTTCTGGTCAAAACCAAAGATTTATAACAATCACATTATTATGACCACAGAATATAGAAAAACATAACTCCCCCTGAATGGATGTGTGTCCAGATGTGTATACACATCCACACATAAAAACTGCAAAACAAGAATTAGAACAGAAAACCAGCAGTTCATTAAGCAAAAGCAAAAACCATTCAGCCATGTCCTAATTAAACTATTACAAACCATTGTTTAGAAACTAACAAACTAAAACAGAGAATTAAAAATTGTTTTTAACAACCATCAAAACAAAATAACCAAAAAACTTTTCTCCCCCTAAATCAAAGATCGAAATGTCTCCACTTAAAACCAGCCACAGCTTTAGCAGCAGCATCAGCAACAGCAGCATCCCACTTTTCATTTCCAGATTCATCTCCCCCTTTTTGACTAGAAAGTTATGCATGCCATCGAATGAGATTATCCCTAAGAGCTTTCAAATTGTTGGCATGGGCAATGGAGGCTTGAGCTTGAGCTTCTGCAGCTATAATTGCAGCATCCAGATCCTTCATCTGAGCAACAAAATTTTCTTCAGATGTGACTTCAGATGTGTCCACATCTTCCATACCAAGCTCAGGAACTGTACCCAAAGGAAGATCCACATGTCTTTGCTTAGGGTCAAGCAGGGTCTTAGATTCCTTAAAGAGAGCAAAATTGTCAATAATTTCTTCTCCTTTTTCATGTTTAACTCCATTGGCAATGAGGATTTGGGAGATCAAGGAAGGATAGGGTAAATACCATTTCTTTGATGGAGACTCTCCATAATCACAAATCTTTCTAAAGATGAAGTCACCAAAATTAATGTGCCTCTTAATTCCCAATCTATAAAGAAGCAAGGCTTGCACCCTAGTAACTGAGGTTTTGTTATTGGAGGGGCAAAGATTGGCAACAAGAATGGAGTGAAAAAAACAATAAAGGGAAGATAAAGATCCACTTCCTAAATCCTTAGGCTTCACAGGCCAAGAGGTTACTTTGCCATGGGTAATGGCAGACACAAGTTCATCATCCTCAATTGAAACCAATTCATCCAAATAATCATTCAACCCAAGCAAATCATTGATGACAGAAGGGGTAAAAGGGACAAACACTACTCTAACATAGACAGTGTGAGGAGAGGAGTAATTCTTATCTAATCCCTTAGGCAAATTGGCATAAAACTCATAAATCATTTTAGGATAGAAAGGAAGGGCATGGTCAACAGTTAAGAATAATCCTCTTTCCTCAAATAATTTGTCCATCCCAAGCTTAGCAAAAGTTTCCCTATCCCTTTTCATTTCTACAACAAAGGCCTTGAAAGAAATTAAGGCAAACCTATCAGATGCCTTTTTGGTTAAAAACTTCTTGGAAAAGGGTTTAGGGGTAGAGACAACAGAAATAGTAGAAGACATACCCTTTTCAACTTTCTTCCTTGTAGATGTGCGTCTGGATGTGGGCACATCCTCAGACACATCCTTTGAAGGGAATGGGACTTGGATGGATTCTATCTCAGTGTCATCAGCAGCATAGGAGTCTAACTCTTGGTCCTCTTTTTCTTGATCAAACTCTACTCTCCCTAGCTTGTAGTTCTCATCAGATGCAGTGTCATCACTATCATAACTTGAATCAGTCTCATCATCAATGGGCTCTAAATCGAGTGACCACCTTTTTCTTACCCTTTAAATCCATTAAGATTTTTGCCAAGGGCTCTTCATCACTAAAGGTTATAAGGTCCTCAACAGGACTAGAGACCAAGGGAACAGAGGGCTCAACAACAGGAGCAGAAGTATTATCCTCAGGAGGTGAAACAACAATGGGGATAATGGGATCAGATGGTATTATGGGAGAAGATGGAGCAATAGGATCAACAGAAGAAACAGAGTCAACATGGGGAGCAACCTCAACAGGAGTAATGGGATCAATATGGGGAACATTATCAGAAGGGGGAATTGCAGGGACAGGATCAACAACAACGGGAGGAATAATTGGGGGTTGAGCCTTAGTCCTAATCAGAGGAGGAATTACCTCTTCTTCTTCTTCATCTTCTTCAAGAGCAATGGCTGTAGAGGGTTTCCCGCCAGGTTTCTGTAGATTCTTGGCCTTGTCAGCTTCTGACAATTTGCGAACCCTACCAGAACGACGAAGATTTCGACGGGGCACTGGAGGAGCAGCAGGCTTTGGGGGTTTAGCTTGGGAAAGCTTCCTCTTCTTGGTTGAAGAAGGTTCCACAGAGGTTGAGACAGGGGCGACATCCGATGGTGGAATCACCGGAGAGGATGGAGCCTTAGGGTTTTCAGCAACCGGTTCCAATGTGGGGGATTTTGGAGGAGCAGCTTCCATTACAGGATCAGACGAAGGCGATGGAGAAGAAAATTCCGCAAGAAATTTGGAAATCACAGTGTTTAAGACAATGGAACCCTCGCCTTTAGCTACTGAAATCGGAACAATGTCAAGAACGTCTTCCTCTCTAATGTTGGTATGATCGGCCATTTAAACAGAGGAATTGGGTTAGGTGGAGCAGTTAATGAAGAAATTAAAGCAATGTGTGTGTAATTGTGTGCAAGGAGAAAGGAAGAACAAAGGGTTTTATCAAGGTTTATGGGGGATGGGACGGATGTGAGGTCTCATAAATACTCACAGCTCCCCCTTTCCTAATAGAATTAGGAAACCTTCTCCAAAAAGGTTCAGCACAGCACAAAATCCTTAAGAGATCTCCAACGGCTAGAAACCTTTGAGGTTACCACACACAATCACCTTCCAAGAAAATAGGGGATTAAAATAAACCAAGATTTTGTTAGATTTTTATGGAAACAAAAGTATTTCGGTCATATCTTTAAATAAAACAGAATCCCAAAAGAATTTTCCAACCTTTTCAACCAAGGATTGATACACACCTTTTTCTTTCATGAAAGATATTGGAGATCAAAAACCTATATAATCAGGGAATGAACTAGGAAAGAAAATTAATTAACTAGCATATTTACAAAGCTCCTATATGTCCTAAAAATGCAATATGCCTAGCATGATGCAAACACACAGGTGAAGGAAATATTCTCAGCTTATGGATGTGGCATAGGATGTGAGTCACATATGGGGACACATTTAGATCACAAAAAGTCAATGAGCAATAATCCAATCTGCACAGCCTCTAGGATGCATCCACCAATTTTTTGTTGTGGATTTTTGCAATGTGAGTAGCTTTCACTTTACTTGATCCCAAAGATAGCCCTTTTTCCCAATGATCTTATCAAGTTTGACTTCAAGTTTTCTTATGAAAATCACTTGATCACAATGGTATGGCTTCATACTAAGGGTGAAGCAGCTGTTTCTCACATATATATATTTTTTTCTTTTAGCACCCACTGTGAGATACCTAGGAAGGTTATATCAAGTCATCAAAAGATGACATGAACAGGAAGTGCTCACAATTAAGTGATCAAAAATAATGTCAAAGATGGAGACTCACAAGTGACCACACTGAGAAATTTCGTGCTAATGCATGATATTTTTGGATTTTTCTTTTTATGAATTTTCAGTTAAACTAATCTACAGATGTGTTAGAGGATGTGAGACACATCTGGTCTCACAACCTTAGATATCACACAAGCCAAGAGACTTCCTCAAGGAGGAAAATCTCTCCAAATCTAATGCCTTTGTAAATATATCAGCCAATTGATTTTCAGTCCCAACAAATTCCAGACACACAGTTTTTTGTTCTACAAGATCTCTGATGAAATGATGTCTAATATCAATGTGCTTTGTTCTAGAATGTTGGACAGGATTTTTAGATATGTCCAAGGCACTTTTGTTATCACAAAAAGCAGTCAAAACTTTGCTATTCAATCCATAATCTTTTAGCATTTGATTCATCCAAAGTAATTGTGTGCAGAACTCCCAAGGGCAACATATTCGGCCTCGGCGGTGAATGAGGACACACAATTTTGCTTCCTACTATACCAAGACACAAGGTTATTTCCTAGGTAAAAACATCCACCGGTGGTACTCTTTCTATCATCACTATTTCCGGCCCAATCGAGAATCGGTGTACCCAACTAAATTGGTGTTTGTTTCTTTAGAGTAATGCAGACCTAGGTTTACAGTCCCACTCACATACCTAATGATTCTTTTCAAGGCTTTAAGATGGGACACTTTAGGGTTGGCTTGGTATCTATCACAGAGACACACACTGTACATAATGTCAGGTCTACTTGCAGTGAGGTAAAGCAGACTTCCTATCATGCTTCTATAAAGGGTTTGATCAACACTCTCACCATCAAAATCATGACTTAGCTTTTGGGAAGATCCCATTGGGGTTCTTTGATGTGAAGAGTGTTCAAGCTCAAACTTTTTCACAAGATTCTTGGCATACTTAGACTGTGAAATGAACATGCCATCTTTGAATTGCATAATCTGTAAACCTACGAAAAAGTTCAACTCACCTACCATACTCATCTCAAATGTGGAAGTCATGCTATCCACAAATTCAGCTAGCATTGGATCAGAATTTGAGCCAAACACAATGTCATCTACATAGATTTGTGCCACAAGAATCTCCTTCTTATTTCTCCTCACAAACAAGGTTTTGTCAACCTCACCTCTCTTGAATCCTAGTTGAAGCAAATGGTCAGTCAATATACCATACCAAGCTCTAGGGGCTTGTTTTAGCCCATACAGAGCTTTCTTCAGCTTATACACATGGTTAGGATACTTGGAGTCCACAAAGCCTTTAGGTTGTTCAACATAGGCATCCTCAATTAGTATCCCATTTAGAAAGGCACTCTTAACATCCATTTGATGAAGAGTAATCTTGAGGTAACAAGCAATGGCTAACAAAAGCCTAATGGACTCAATTCTTCCAACAGGGGCAAATGTCTCCTCAAAATCAATTCCCTCAATTTGAGTATAACCTTGAGCAACTAATCTAGCTTTATTTCTAGTTATCACACCTTCCTCATCAGTTTTGTTCTTGAAAATCCATTTGGTTCCTATGACATTACCATGTGAGGGTCTAGGAACAAGAGTCCACACTTCATTCTTTTCAAATTGAATTAATTCATCTTGCATAGCCATAATCCAGTCAGCATCTTTCAATGCTTCAGCAACATTCTTAGGTTCAATTTTTGAAACAAAACAACGAAACTTACACAGGAGTATCTTTGAGGAGCAACTCCATAAACCGATCTTTCTATAATCAACATTGTCCTTTTGTCTAGTTTTCACTTGAGCATGCACATCTCCCACAACTTGTGAAGTGGGGTGGTTTTTCTGGATTTTTGAAGGGATATCCTTTGACCTATCCACACACCCATTCACATTACCTTCTGGAGCATCATCCTGATCGGGAATCGGAGAGAACTGTCCTCGATTACGGGAGTTTGAGTGGATGTGGGAGCAGATGTGGGTTCAGATGTGGAGGCAGATGTGTCCACATCCTTGGTTACATCCTTATCGGGTTCAACATTTTTATCGGCCTTTGGAAGCTTCTTTTGATTTTTCAAAGACTTTGTTTCTTCATCCTTCCATCCGAAGCAACCCGAAACATCATCCTCTGCTGAGTCTTGAGGTTAAGATCAAGTGAGTCATCAAATTTAACATTAGCAGATTCCATAATGGTCTTAGTTTTGAGATTGAAAACTTTGTAAGCTCTACTGTTAGTGGAATAGCCCATGAAAATTGCTTTGTCACTCTTTGAATCAAACTTGGACAGGTATTCTCTATCATTGAGAATATAACAAACACATCCAAACACATGAAAATATTTCACAGTTGGTTTCTTTTCAAGGAGGATTTGATATGGGGTGACAGTGCTACCAATCCTTAGAAACACCCTATTGCCAATGTGGCAAGTAGGTTGTTTAAAGCTTACGCCCAAAATTTCTTGGACAAGTTCTTAGAACTTAGCATGACCCTAGCCATTTCTTGCAAAGTTCTATTCTTTCTTTCGGCAATTCCATTTCTTTGTGGGGTGATTGGTGCGAATAACTCATGAGTGATTCCCTTAGAATTGCAAAAATTGGTGAACATTTGATTCTCATATTCGGTGCCATGGTCGAGACCTTATTCTTACGGTCTTAAGGCCATAAAGGTTTCTCACCCTTTTGTACCAATTCTTGAATTCTCCAATTGTTTCGACTTTTCTCTTAAGAACATTACCCAAGTGTACCTAGAATAATCATCAACACACACAAAGGCATACTTTTTCCTACCAAAGCTTTCTACTTCAATAGGTCCCATTAAATCAGTGTGAATCATCTCCAAGCATCTAGTTGTGGAGCATTGTTGGACCTTTTTATGTGATGGTTTTGTTTGTTTTCCCTTTTTACATGAACCACGGCATCGGGGTTCTTAAAGTTCGGTTTAGGGAGGTCTTTAATAGCTTCAAACCTTTGAAGTTCTTCCAGAGTTCTACGGCTAGCATGCCTAATTTTTGGTGCCACAAATTGACATCATTAGCTTTTGAGCTTAGGCAAGAAAGATTGTCACCAAATTGGTAACAATTGTCGGCGAGATCTAGGACTAGTAAACACACATTTATTATCCTTATCAAACACTTCACACAAGTGCTTATCAAACTTCACAAATAGGTCATCATCACACAGGTTGGCGATGCTTATTAGGTTGGCTTTCAAGCCTTCCACATGGTACACATTGTGCAATTTTGGGAGACCCTTAACATCCAGGGTTCCTTTCCCAACAATCTTTCCTTGAGCACCTCCACCAAAATTTACTTTCCCTCCATTTATCACTTCATAATCAAGAAGGACTGCTTGGTTTCCAGTCATGTGCCTAGAGCACCCACTATCAAAATACCAAGAGCCAGAGACAGTACTCTTGAGGGAAGAGTAAACAACATTGCAGGTGGTAATTGGTTTGGCCACCCACTGTTTAACAGTTTTCTTTTTGGGTTGCAGAGGTCTCAGATTGACAGGATGTGTGTTAGGATGTGCATACATCTTCTCACACATCTGAGGCTGTTTGAAATTACCAGATTTTTTATCAGCCTTGAGTTTGTAACAGAAGGGCCTAATGTGACCAGGAGTAAGGCAGTAATGGCAAATGTAATGCCTCTTCCTTGGTCTTTTCTCACTCAAAATGATTTTTTCTTTATAAGCTTGTTTTTTCACAATTTTTGAGGTAGAAGCCTCACATCCCTCCTTTAAAAAATTATTTTCAAAACCTATACCAATTTTGTCACGTTGACCCATAGAAAAAGCTTCTTCCATTTTCATTTTACTTTTGTTTAACTTAGTAAAAGTATTTTCAGCTTTTTCACATTCATTCTTGAATTTTTCAAGGTCAACTTCTCTTTTGGTCACAAGGACTTCAAGTCTTGCAATGGTATCTTTTTGAGCATCATTTTCTTTTGAAAGTACAGCTTTTTCATCTTCACAAGCAGCCAATTTATCAGAAAGAGATTTGTTTACCTTAACAAGTACCTCTATTTTGTCCAATCTTTTCATCCAATCTGTATGCAGCTCCTTGTATGTGGCAAAAAGTTCCTCATAGGGAATGTCCCTTTCTTCATCTTCATCATCTGAATCTCCTTTTACAGAGAAACAGTTCAGTACCAATTCAGAGGTGACACCAGATGTGTACACAACTGAGCCCACATCCAAGGGATTTTCAGGAGTATATTCTTCTATATCTGCAGAAAAGGCATTAAACACAGAATGGCAATTTAAGACAGACATATTAGCCACTTCTTCTTCCTCATCCTCACCGTCACCTAAGGGTAGCGGTTAAGCTCATTCCCTTCTTTTTAAGTGTGTTAGCACACTCATTTGCATAATGACCATAGCCACGACATGCTCTACATTGGACGGATTCGAGATGATTTGTTTTCAAAACTTGGTTTCTTGAATCCGGTGTCGGTGCTAGGTTTTGGCTTTTCGGAAATCTTGGAAGTAGGTCTATTAGGGAATTTGCTTATCCTTCTATTTTTCAGTATAGAACTGAATTTCTTTGAAATAAAAGCTACATCCTCATCTTCAAGATTAGACTTGTCAATCTTAGAGGATAATTCCACAAGCTCTTTTGGTAGAGCAGCAGCACTTTTAAGGGCAAGTGTGTTTTATTCTTTTCGAGCCTCGAGGTTAAGCTCAAACACGGTCAAGATTCCTATGATTGTGTCAAGACCTACGGTGTTTGTGTCCTTTGTTTCTTCAATCACGGCTACTTTAATGTTAAACCTCTCGGGTAAGGTCCTTAGAATCTTACTAACAAGTCTTGCATTGGAGATAGATTCTCCTAGACTTGTGCATTCATTTGAAATCTCATGAATCTTAGCGGCATATGACACAATGTCCTCGGTTTCTTCCATTCGAAGTAACTCAAACCTATCCATTAAAATTCTAAGCCTGGTAGCCTTCACACTTGGTGCTCCCTCACATTGAGTTTGCAAAATATCCCAAGCAGTTTTGGCTATATTCTCATTAGTTATAAGCTTGTACATATTCCCAGAAACATGGCTGGAAATAGCACCCATAGCTTTTGAATTGTAATTTGCAGCTTGTATTTCATCAAGAGTCCATTGTTCTTCAGGTTTTCTTTCGAAAAAGGACTCACCAACACCAGAAGAAGGCTTTTTCTCCATAGTAGGAGGTTGCCATGCAACAAGAATGCACATCCAAGCCCTTTCATCAATACTTTTGATGTAATTTCGCATCTTAGACTTCCAAAGAGAATAATTTGTGCCATCCAAGACAGGAGGCCTATTTTGGTGATTTTGGCATTCCATAATGACTACACTTTCTGGATCAACACTCAGTAATATATCGAGAGTTGGCTTTGATACCAATTGAAAGTTTCGTGTAGCTAGGAAACTTAGATCACGCAACAGGCAAAGGATGTGAGTACAGATGTGTCTCACAACTGTCCACACATCCACAGATAATGCAGCGGAATAAAGTAATTAAAAGCAAATTAAATGCAATAACTCAAGAGTTATATACGCTTACTGATCAATGTGATAAGCAAACTAGGCTTACGCCCAAAAACCTTTCACTATAAAAACTTTTGTTTCTTACAAAAACAAATAAGTGAAGAAACTAAAATATGAAAACACTAAACAAGTTCTAATCACCTTCTATGATAAGAACAACTCCCCTTTCCCAAGTAGGACTTATTCAATCAGAAGTAAAACAAGAGAACTTTATAAAAACCTAGATGTGATTTACGGATGTAAGCTCACAACCTAAAATCAACAAGGACGTATGCAACGAAGTATGTGTATTTTTCTCTCTAAAAACCGTAGCTTCTCTTTGTGCTGAATGCCTTGTATTTATAGTGCACCATTGAGAAGATCTTCATGCAATCGACCTCTTCCTTTGTGAGAATCCTTTTCCTATATGAAAACATAAAACACACTCACAAGGAAATCAAATATTAGTAGGTTAGTCCTAATATAAAACTATGTACATAAATAAAAGATATTTACTATATTTACAATTCCTAGTAAAAGTAGAATACTTATAAATCTCCATGAAAGTCTCAAAATCTTCTTACCATAATAGAAGTCAAATTAAATAAGGAAACAAGTAGTTCCCTAAAAAGCTCACGCTTTCAAATTCACGTCACTCTTCTTTCTTCAATTCACGGTTTCTCTCTCTACTTCTCACTTCTCTCTTCATGGCAACAATATGCCGCCTCCCTCTCTCTCTCTCTCTATTACTTTTATTTAGTTGAAAATAAGGATTCCTAGGTTTAGAAATTAATATTTATAATTTGGTTTTCAAAACCTAGCCCAAAAGGTATTCTAAGCCCATACATTAAGTAGTTTAACACAATAATAATTCAAGCCCAACCACAATCCTTTATTAAAAACGTAAATCAAATAATTTATTTATATAAAATAATTTTAATTAATGAAGCAATAATTAATTAAAAGAATTTAAATCAAATAATAATAATAATTTTATTTATTTTTTTTTTTTTCGGGTTACTACAGTATCATCTCAGGAATCTATGGATTTCATTAATACTTTAAATTTTCTAGCAGGCGAAACTCAACCTGAGGAACCTACACCAGAGGATGTCTGGGATGCTCTAATAGAGTCCATATCTCAACAACATAGAAATTCTAAAGGAAATAGCCCAATTAATAAAGATTAGATGACTCTTCTTAAACTGACTTTCAATAGGCTCAAGAGGCGAGAGAAGAAAATTAAGAAGAATATTAAAATTTTTAATATACAAATGGATGAATATTTCCAAAAGTACCATCACGCCACCGTTGCTGAAAGGAAGAAGAGGAATGTTCAAGAAATTGGAAATAGCTTTGAATATGCTCAAAGCAATCTACTAGAAATAAATCGGCAAAGACTAAAAGTAGGTCTTTTAGCAATAAAGCTCCTTCAATTCAACAACATCACAGGATGAAACCTGTTGAGATCTATAATAATCTAGAAGAATATTTCTGTCGGCAAATGGGATCCACTTCAGCAATTATTTCTGCTTTAGACAGCAAGAATATTTGCTTTATTAAAGTAGTTTGTATTATTATCTGTATTATTATTATCTGTAGCCATTATTAGATATGATGATGGGCCCAATGAGCACCCGACATCAATAATGCTTTCTTTTGTAAAAGTAGTTTGTTTTCTTTTTACTTTGTAAAAGATGTTTGTCTCGGCTTGGTTGGACAAGCATATTTTCTCTCTATATATATAGAGTTTCATTTCAGTTGTAAGCATGTTTTTTTGAGAAATATAAGAATTTTTTTTATCTTCTCTCTCTACATAAAAATCTCTCTCTCTCTCTAAAAAAAATAAATAAAACAATATATATATATATATATATATATATATGTGGAGGGAGAGAGAAAATAGTATTATACTTCAACTAAGCTAACAACTTGAGTCAAACCTCACACACTATGTATGATATAGGGTTCAATCTCTTTTTGACTTATGTTTTGAATATCAAATATATTGACACAGCTTTTAATAAGGAAAGTAATATAATAAAGAAAAGTAGAGATAGTTGAAGTAGATATTGTAAATATGAAAAATAAAATTAAACACAATAATAAGTAAATTGTTGTTGTAAATATGATAAGTGAGTCTCATTTAATATAAAATAATAACATTTTTGCCATTTTGGATAGTGTTTCTTCACGTGGGATAGGAGAAAAAAATAAATAAGTAATCACTCTCATATATGGGACGAAAGGAGTATGTCAAAAGAAAATATGAATTTGTCGTGGGCCCTCTAGATAGAGTGTTGTACTGTACAACATCTTAAAATAACAATGATATACTTTTATTTGCATATGCAATATAATTGATTTTTGATTTTTTTAATTATCATCTAAAATTTTATGTAAAATAATACTTCTTTTATCCCAAAATAATTATTCAAAAAATATTTAAATTTAAGCTTGACAAAGAGAAAATTTAAAATAATTTTGAACTTTCATTTCCAAACAAGGGGATTTTTCTTTTCAAAATTTCAATTTAACTACTAAAAATTAATGTAAGATTTATATATTTATGGAAATGAGTCATGTTCACAATAATTCGAGAATATATAAGCCTAGATTGAGGAAAAATTACCGAACTACAAAATTAAAAATATTTGAAATTGGCTAATGTCATTACAATAATTATTCATTCACTATATTTATTATAATTTAATAAATTGATCATTTATTTGACACAATTATCAAAGATTATTTACAATACCAAATTTGCTTATCTAGTCAGAGTACATTGCTAACATTCATTAAAAAATGTAATCATTTGTTGAGTTGTTTTTTCGATATCTAATTTGCTTACCCTTTTTTTTTTTTTTTTGAGACAAAAATATAATTTCCCTATTAATGGATTTTTCTAACATAACTGGTTTAAAATCCTAACATGAAAACTAAATGACAACTTTGAACTCTAAATTGTAAATAGTGAAAAATTAGAGCCTATATTGTGAATGCCCCCCTAAATTTTGGGGCCAAAAATATAATTTCCCTTTTATTAAAATATCACTCCACATTTATAAAATATATGTTTCCTAAATATTAAGAAAAATTGGGGTTTTTTTCTTAGATTTTGACTACTCAATATGGGATTAAATGAATAATTGATTAATCCGTCGGACATACCTTTCAAGGCATTGAATCCACTAAACTACCACATAGCTGTAGCAATCAAAACGAAGGAGCTTTTATAAAAAAATTGACGGAAATACCCATTAAACGAATATATTTGTGTACATTATAGACATTTACAAAATAAAAAAATTCACGAATCTTTTGATACGCAGGCCAAAGCCCGATCAACTAACGCAATTTACTGCGCCTAATATCGCTTTCCAAAATCATATAACAATAAAGTATAATAATTACTAGTCAAGATCTTCTGATTATTTCAATTTAACTTATAGCATTAAAGTCAATAATGATAACCCTTCTATTATGATATTATCTGATTTCTATTAATACATATACATATTCATACACTTCACAATCACACACTCACAACCCAAAATATGTCTCTTTCATCCAGGTCCCTACTTTATTTGCAAAGTGATCCTTTCCACATGCACATGCATCATCTATATATTAAAGGAAAAATTCCACTAGGGCCCCTCAGCCCAGATTTTTTTCCTTTTAAAGAAAATATTTTGATAAATCCCAAAAAAAGAGTTATCCTCAGATTTAAATTCCCCGGACACCCCTCTCCTTCCCCTCAACTTCATTTATCACATGTATCTCTCTCTAAAAATCACACACATGCATACTTAAATTTTCTCTCTTCCCTTCTTCTCTCTCCAAACCATCTCCGGCCGGCGACGATCTTCGTTCTCCGGCGATGCCCTTCATCTTCTCCGGCGAGCCCCTTCATCTTCTCCCTCTAATTCTAGATCTGGGTAGACTGGCAAGTCCACAGCCACCGATGATCGGAAGAAGAGACAGGTAGACCGGCAACGGAAATGATTCACCCAAGACAAACCTTGAAACCAAAACGCTGAAAGCAGGCTCCCTCTGATTCTGGATACCGGCAAGTCCACAACCACCGACGTCGTAAGATGACTTCCCCTATCAATTTAGGTCAGCTAGTTGCAGGTATGCCCAATACTAAAGGGTACGAGAAATTATTGGATTTGGTAGATAATACTTCTAGTGATGTCACTTGCATCATGTTTTGAGGAAGCAGTTGTTTGGGAAGACAGAAGGGATCCGGTCTTCAGTGATGAGACCAAGCTTGTCTAAGCTTCCCCCAAATGGGCCTGCACAGTCTGCACTGCCTTCCCCTTCAGATACGAATCAAAGTTAAACCAATTGTTGTTTTAGTTTATGGTATGTTATTGAGAAGTTTGCCTCTTTACTTGGATCCTGAATTATATAGCTTTGTAGATAATATTTGTTGTGTGGTTTATGGTATAAAACCAGATGGTAATTGTTTACCTCATTATTTGATGAGTTTGGTATTAACTTTTGAGTCCATATACCTATCTACCTGAATAATCCCATTGACCAATCATATGCAAACTTCACTTCATGTGAAAAAAATGTGTGTCTGCTCACATCTCTGCATACTGAATAGCTCTAAGATGATTCGAGAAAAGGGCCAGTCATATGAACAATATTGATTAATATGTACATTATTTTAGAGCTCTTGTTGTCTAGATGAGTGAACTTCCCGGCCGATAAGGGTCTGGTATTTGATGCACATTAATAGTTTCAGCAGCGGACTGTTCATAAGCCACCATCTCCTCAAACCCATATCTAACAGGAGGTCTTTTATCCCTCTTACCCCTACCTCGATCGCTGGTAGTCTCCACCTGCACCGTAGTCTCCTCCTCCTGAACTGGAGCATCAGTAGGAGGTGCTTCATCAGACAAGTTATCTGCATCTAAGTCAAGTTCCACCCTATCATCTCCATCTAGCTCCACCTGTTTACGTAATGCATTCTGAGAACCATTTTCTCATGAAGAAGTAGAGACTCATTAAATGTGACATCTCTACTAGTCAGGAACTTAGATGCAACTGGATCCCATAGCCGAAATCCCTTCACTCCAGTAGTATAGCCAACAAATATACAATTTTTGGCTCTTGGCTCCAACTTGTTTCCATTGTTCACATAAGCATAAGCGGGACACCCGAAAATCTGCAATCTCGAATAATCTCTGGAGAGCGACCACATCTCCACGGAGTCTTCATCCCAATACTAGAATTTGGAGAGCGATTTGCCAAGAAAGCGGTCATGCTAATCGCCTTCGCCCAAAATTCTTTTCCTAGCTTTACTGTGACAATAAACTCGAGCCACTTTCAAGCAAAGTGCGATTCATTCTTTCAGCAACACCATTCTGTTGTGATTTCCCCACATATGTCCTGTGTCGACCAATACCTTCATTCTTGCAGAATTCAGTAATCTCCTTCTCGACAAACTCAAGGCCATTATATGTTCTCAGTTTCTTTATGGGTCTACCAGTCTGTTTCTCAATCAAAGTTTTCCATTGCTTAAGATTCACAAGCACATCATTCTTATGTTTTAAGAAATAGACAATAACCTTTCGAGAATAATCATCAATGAAAGTCAATAAATAACGAGAACCACCCTTAGATAATTTTCTAGCAGGACCCCACAAATCAGAATGAATGTAATCAAGAATACCTTTAGACGTGTGTTCTCCCTTTCCGAAGCTTGCCTTTGTTTGTTTCCCAAGCACACAGTGCTCACAGAATTCCATAGGACCCGTCTTCTGTCCATCCAATAAACCGCGCTTAGAAAGTACCTTCATTCCCTTCAAGCCAATGTGACCCAGTCTCATGTGCCATAGCTGAGTAACCTCCGTCTCAGTCAAAACCCCTTTTGCAACAGACACATCCCCAATAACCGTAGAGTCGAGAAGTTCATACAAAGTTCCCACCTTCTTTCCCTTCAGTGCAACCAAGTCCCCCTTATTAGCCAATAGTTCACCATTAGCAATAGTGCAACTATATCCAAGGCTATCCAAAGTACCTAAGAAAATCAGGTTTTTCTTCAAATCGAAAGCGTCTTGGGACGTTGTGCAACTTTCTGACTACCCCATCGAACATCTTAATCATAATAGTCCCAATTCCGACAACCTTGCACGCATCATTATTCTCCATCAAAACTGTTCCACCAGTAATAGTTTTATAGGAACAGAACCATGCCCTGTTAGGGATAATATGATAATAACACCCCGAGTCCAAAATCTAATTGTCACGAATTTTGGAGCCCGAATCACAAGCAGTAAGAGCATCACAGTCACTGTCATCACTAGTGTCTTCAAGCACCACTCCAGCTTCACCCTTGCCCTTAGCGGTTGTATCATCTTCCCTTTTACCTCCCCGATTAGGACAATTTCTTTAAATGTGTCCCTTCTCCTTGCAACCATGACATATCACATCTTTTTGACTGACCAGAATTCCTTGAATTTGATCCCTTCCCTGTCCTCTTATCGCCTTTAGCAATCAAAACCTCACCTTGATATTCAGCACTTGGAGAAGTCAAGTGTGTCTCAATAACCTCACGACTTAATAAAGCAGTCTTGATATCTTCCAAAGAGATCTCATCCTTGCCATACAAAACAGTCTCGCGAAAAGTGCATGTATTCCGAAGGTAAAGAACAAAGCAATTTAATGGCTAATTGCTCATCATCAATCTCAACATCCACGTTTTCCAAGTCTAGCACCAAACTATCAAACTCATCAAGATGAGGTTTAAGAGACTCACCGGGTTTGAGTTTACATTCCTCGAGCTTCTTCATTAGTAATAGGCGATTACGAATGCTCTTGGTCATGTACAGTTGTTCAAGCCTCAGCCAAATTCCTGCAGCTGTGTCCTCCTTCAATACTTCCCTCAACACCTCATCGCTAAGGCTTAATTGTATAAGAGAAAGAGCCTTCTCGTCCATGTAATCAAACTGTGCATCCGTCAAGCTTTCCGGCTTCTTTGATTTACCGAGCAAAGCCTTGACGCATTGCTTTCCCACCAATATCGCTCGCATCTTTACTTGCCATAGCCCAAAGTTAATCTTGCGATTAAACTTCTCAATCTCGTACTTCCCGGACATCTTCAATCAACAAAGCAATATAGGTACCTTCTGAACCAGGCTCTGATACCAATTGTTAGGAAACAATGGCCTATAATTACTATACGAAGATGAACACAAAGATGAGATAGTAATACGAAAACAATAACAAACAATGAACACGGAGATTTACGTGGAAAACCCCTCAAAACAAGAGGAGTAAAAAACCACGGGGGACGGAGGAGACAATCCACTATATCAATCAAGAGTACAAGGAGATGATCAATGTGAAATACAATCACACAATCTCACAATCTCTCAATGGGTGAATACCTAGCTTGTTTCGCTCTCTCTCTCTCTCTATCAAAGGCATAAGGAGGAACAAATGACAAAAGGAACTATATATATGACTAGGGAAAAAATACAGTTTGAAGCCAAAAACACAACCCAGCCCGTCACCAGCAACGACCGCCCGCCTCAAGAAGCCCCATGCGCCTGCCTGGGATTTTGCCAAAGACACGCCAACCTTCGGCCGAGGCGCTGCGCTCAATCCGAGGCCATGCGGCCGCCTCAAGACCACGGCGGAACCACCGGCCTCGGCCACCATGCGCCCGCCTCGCCCCAGTGGGCGCCCGCCTCGGCCAGAACACAAGCCCCTCCTTTTGTCAACAATTATTGAGAGTCACCCAACACATTTCTTAGGGTAAAAGTAATTTCTATTTACTTTAATTATCCAATTTTAATCATCTTGTTAACCTATGAGTTATTTATCTTTAACTCTTCTTAAGGTTAACTAGTACCCTTTTTAGGTTTCCCAAAATACCCTTAGGGTTTCTAGGTTTCTAGGTTTCTAGGTTTCTAATCTATCTTTAATCCTTCATAATCATCTTTTATATACCAAAATTACTATTCACGGCTTACTATTCATAATTACTATTCACAGTTACTATTTACATATTACTATTCACACCTAATACACCCACAACACACACTTAACCCTAATTTCAATCATCATAAACTCTAGCATGCATATTAGGTCCAACCTAAATTAATTAACATGCTTTCAACCCTAATCAATATTAGGTTTTCAATTAATAATCCTTTATCAAATAACATTGAATTATTCTTAATTAATCGTTAATATCATAAAACAAACCTTAATTAAATCTCAAGAATTTTCTAGGATTTTTCTAGGTTTTAAATTTAATAACAGTAATTTGAAACGAAAAGAGTACTCACCTAGTTTTGTCTTGCTAATCACAAAAGCAAAAGCCCAGCTTCCTTCTTTCTTCAATTCACGTCACTCTTCTTTCTTCAATTCACGGTTTCTCTCTCTACTTCTCACTTCTCTCTTCATGGCAACAATATGCCGCCTCCCTCTCTCTCTCTCTCTATTACTTTTATTTAGTTGAAAATAAGGATTCCTAGGTTTAGAAATTAATATTTATAATTTGGTTTTCAAAACCTAGCCCAAAAGGTATTCTAAGCCCATACATTAAGTAGTTTAACACAATAATAATTCAAGCCCAACCACAATCCTTTATTAAAAACGTAAATCAAATAATTTATTTATATAAAATAATTTTAATTAATGAAGCAATAATTAATTAAAAGAATTTAAATCAAATAATAATAATAATTTTATTTATTTATTTATTTTTTCGGGTTACTACGGTATCATCTCGGGGAATCTATGGATTTCATTAATACTTTAAATTTTCTAGCGGCGAAACTCGACACGAGGAACCTACACGAGAGGATGTGCAGGATGCTTTCCCCAATAAGTCCATATCTCAACAACATAGAAATTCTAAAGGAAATAGCCCAATTAATAAAGATTAGATGACTCTTCTTAAACTGACTTTCAATAGGCTCAAGAGGCGAGAGAAGAAAATTAAGAAGAATATTAAAATTTTTAATATACAAATGGATGAATATTTCCAAAAGTACCATCACGCCACCGTTGCTGAAAGGAAGAAGAGGACTGTTCAAGAAATTGGAAATAGCTTTGAATATGCTCAAAGCAATCTACTAGAAATAAATCGGCAAAGACTAAAAGTAGGTCTTTTAGCAATAAAGCTCCTTCAATTCAACAACATCACAGGATGAAACCTGTTGAGATGTATAATAATCTAGAAGAATATTTCTGTTGGCAAATGGGATCCACTTCAGCAATTATTTCTGCTTTAGACAGCAAGAATATTTGCTTTATTAAAGTAGTTTGTATTATTATCTGTATAATTATTATCTGTAGCCATTATTAGATATGATGATGGGCCCAATGAGCACCCGACATCAATAATGCTTTCTTTTGTAAAAGTAGTTTGTTTTCTTTTTACTTTGTAAAAGATGTTTGTCTCGGCTTGGTTGGACAAGCATATTTTCTCTCTATATATATAGAGTTTCATTTCAGTTGTAAGCATGTTTTTTTGAGAAATATAAGAATTTTTTTTATCTTCTCTCTCTACATAAAAATCTCTCTCTCTCTCTAAAAAAAATAAATAAAATAATATATATATATATATATATATATATATATATATATATATATATATATATATATATATATATATATATATATATATATATATATATATATATATGTGGAGGGAGAGAGAAAATAGTATTATACTTCAACTAAGCTAACAACTTGAGTCAAACCTCACACACTATGTATGATATAGGGTTCAATCTCTTTTTGACTTATGTTTTGAATATCAAATATATTGACACAACTTTTAATAAGGAAAGTAATATAATAAAGAAAAGTAGAGATAGTTGAAGTAGATATTGTAAATATGAAAAATAAAATTAAACACAATAATAAGTAAATTGTTGTTGTAAATATGATAAGTGAGTCTCATTTAATATAAAATAATAACATTTTTGCCATTTTGGATAGTGTTTCTTCACGTGGGATAGGAGAAAAAAATAAATAAGTAATCACTCTCATATATGGGACGAAAGGAGTATGTCAAAAGAAAATATGAATTTGTCGTGGGCCCTCTAGATAGAGTGTTGTACTGTACAACATCTTAAAATAACAATGATATACTTTTATTTGCATGTGCAATATAATTGATTTTTGATTTTTTTAATTATCATCTAAAATTTTATGTAAAATAATACTTCTTTTATCCCAAAATAATTATTCAAAAAATATTTAAATTTAAGCTTGACAAAGAGAAAATTTAAAATAATTTTGAACTTTCATTTCCAAACAAGGGGATTTTTCTTTTCAAAATTTCAATTTAACTACTAAAAATTAATGTAAGATTTATATATTTATGGAAATGAGTCATGTTCACAATAATTCGAGAATATATAAGCCTAGATTGAGGAAAAATTACCGAACTACAAAATTAAAAATATTTGAAATTGGCTAATGTCATTACAATAATTATTCATTCACTATATTTATTATAATTTAATAAATTGATCATTTATTTGACACAATTATCAAAGATTATTTACAATACCAAATTTGCTTATCTAGTCAGAGTACATTGTTAACATTCATTAAAAAATGTAATCATTTGTTGAGTTGTTTTTTCGATATCTAATTTGCTTACCCTTTTTTTTTTTTTTGAGACAAAAATATAATTTCCCTATTAATGAATTTTTCTAACAAAACTGGTTTAAAATCCTAACATGCAAACTAAATGAAAATTTTAAACCCTAAATTGTAAATAGTGAAAAATTAGGGCCTATATTGTGAACGCCCCCTAAATTTTGGGGCCAAAAATATAATTTCCATTTTATTAAAATATCACTTCACATTTATAAAATATATGTTTCCTAAATATCAAGAAAAATTGGGGTTTTTTTCTTAGATTTTGACTACTCAATATGGGATTAAATGAATAATTGATTAATCCGTCGGTCATACGTGGTACCTTTCAAGGCATTGAATCCACTAAACTACCACATAGCTGTAGCAATCAAAACGAAGGAGCTTTTATAAAAAAATTGATGGAAATACCCATTAAACGAATATATTTGTGTACATTATAGACATTTACAAAATAAAAAAATTCACGAATCTTTTGATACGCAGGCCAAAGCCCGATCAACTAACGCAATTTACTGCGCCTAATATCGCTTTCCAAAATCATATAACAATAAAGTATAATAATTACTAGTCAAGATCTTCTGATTATTTCAATTTAACTTATAGCATTAAAGTCAATAATGATAACCCTTCTATTATGATATTATCTGATTTCTATTAATACATATACATATTCATACACTTCACAATCACACACTCACAACCCAAAATATGTCTCTTTCATCCAGGTCCCTACTTTATTTGCAAAGTGATCCTTCCCACATGCACATGCATCATCTATATATTAAAGGAAAAATTCCACTAGGGCCCCTCAGCCCAGATTTTTTTCCTTTTAAAGAAAATATTTTGATAAATCCCAAAAAAAGAGTTATCCTCAGATTTAAATTCCCCGGACACCCCTCTCCTTCCCCTCAACTTCATTTATCACATGTATCTCTCTCTAAAAATCACACACATGCATACTTAAATTTTCTCTCTTCCCTTCTTCTGATGTAAATAGCGATAACGCAGCGGAATAATAAAGTAACCGGGATAGGCAAATAATCGAATTACCGATTACTTGACCTAATTCGAATCCACGAATTAGGATTTTGATAAGAACTCACCACCCTTGGAATCCACCAAATGGATACGGAGTTGGAAGAAAGTTCGCCACTAATCGGAATCCACCGAATAGATAAGAACATTCAAAGAATTTTACCGAAAAGGGACACAATTGCAAAGCAATTAATTTGTTTAATTCATCAAAGTATATCTATTACAAAGCCCTACCATAACTATTTATAATAATCAAAAGAACATTCTAGAAATAAAGAAAGACTATGAAGTTGTACCAAAAGTATTAATGAAAAGATATCTGATAGAATCGGGCATGCCGCTTTAGATGAAAAGACACGAAACTTCAGCCAGACAAAACTTTTCCGGGAACCCCCTCGGTAGAGCAACGGCCCTTGCCTCGGCCGAACATATAATCTTGAAAATCCAGCCGGCTGTTCCGCTTCCCCTCGGTAGAGTCAATGAAGCCAGCTCGGCAGAGGCCACATATTTCTTTGAAATCTGTTCATTTTGTCTTAGTCAGTCTGACGCGCCCTTCGTCCTCCGTCCGTATTACACCATTCACCCTCTGCTTCAAAAGAACTCGACCCGAGTTCTCGTCAGATATTTGGCAAGACCCGCCCCGAAAAATAAATATTTTGAATAAATCAAAGTTTTCCTCGTCCTCGGAAAGAATACTTTTCCGTTCCAATGGAACATGTATTTGGAATAAATTTGTTTCTTTTCCCCAAGCCAACATAATTTGTGTTCTTCCTGCAATAAAAATATACTAGCATTGATAACACTCAAATACATCGATCGTCCGCCCCATCTTTCCCAGGATCAATTTCCAAATCTTCATCAAAGACCGAGGGTTTAGACCAATCAACACTTATTTCTTCTTCCTCCTTTAATTCTTCTTCCTTATCTTGTCGATCATCTTCTATCTCGCTTCTGACCTCTTCTGAAACAATCTCTTCATCTCCCCCATGGACATAAAAGTATCAACAAAAATAATATTCTTTTCCTTGAACTCGCATGACTATTATCTTGTAATTCTGTGATTGGATTCGCGGAATTGACTGGAACAACCACTTCTTCTTTTAATGGATCTAGATTGTTTGCGTCAAGCAGTTCGATGTTCTTGCGATCTTCCTCCGCACACCAAAATTTCAAAAAATGCATAATTCTTACAACTTCAGAAATATAGGAATGGCGCTCTTCTAATATTTGAACCCTCCGAGACCAGTATTTTGAACCACATCTGGTTCCTCGCCGAGCTTCAGCCAACTCCATCTCGAGACGCGGAAGAATCTCATAGCAGTCGAAGGTAGCACGTCTTCCTCCCTTGTTAGTCATCTTCTTGTTAGTCATCTTCTCGTCGGAGAACCTCAAGGATCGACCGATTTCTGATACCAACTGATGTAAATAGTAACGCAGCGGAATAATAAAGTAACCGGGATAGGCAAATAATCGAATTACCGATTACTTGACCTAATTCGAATCCACGAATTAGGGTTTTGATAAGAACTCACCACCCTTGGAATCCACCAAAAGGATACGGAGTTGGAAGAAAGTTCGCCACTAATCGGAATCCACCGAATAGATAAGATCATTCAAAGAATTTTACCGAAAAGGGACACAATTGCAAAGCAATTAATTTGTTTAATTCATCAAAGTATATCTATTACAAAGCCCTACCATAACTATTTATAATAATCAAAAGAACATTCTAGAAATAAAGAAAGACTATGAATCTGTACCAAAAGTATTAATGAAAAGATATACAATGAATCAGACATGCCCTTTAGATGAAAAGACACGAAACTTCAGCCCGGACAGCGACTTTTCCGGGGAACCACTCGGCAGTAGAACTGAGCGGCCTTGCCTCGGCAGCATACAATCTTTGAAAATCCAAGCCATTGTTCCCTTCCCCTCGGGAGTCAGTAAACCGCTCGGCCCAGAGCACGCGTATTCTTTGAAATCTGTTCATTTTATCTTCCGTCCGTACAACGCCCCTTCGTCCTCCGTCCCGTATTACACCATCTTCTCTCTCCAAACCATCTCCGGCCGGCGACGATCTTCGTTCTCCGGCGATGCCCTTCATCTTCTCCGGCGAGCCCCTTCATCTTCTCCCTCTAATTCTAGATCTGGGTAGACCGGCAAGTCCACAGCCACCGATGATCGGAAGAAGAGACAGGTAGACCGGCAACGGAAATGATTCACCCAAGACAAACCTTGAAACCAAAACGCTGAAAGCAAGCTCCCTCTGATTCTGGATACCGGCAAGTCCACAACCACCGACGTCGTAAGATGACTTCCCCTATCAATTTAGGTCAGCTAGTTGCAGGTATGCCCAATACTAAAGGGTACGAGAAATTATTGGATTTGGTAGATAATACTTCTAGTGATGTCACTTGCATCATGTTTTGAGGAAGCAGTTGTGTAACGACCCTAAACCTAGGCACCTATTTTAGTATCATATTGTGTGCTTTTAATATTATTGTTAATATTATGTGTCCATTTTTATATACTTGATTTCTTATAGTAGGATATATTGATAGGGAAATAAAATAATGTTCTAGAAAAATATAAAAATAGGAAATAGATAAGGAGTAAGAGGAGGTTAAATTGGGTAAAATAAATAAGTGGGATAAATGGTTTAAATAAAAATAAGGGAAAGCCTTAGATAGATAGCATGGGGGGCCATGCCCCTTTTCCCTAATTCCCTCATTCCTTTCCTCAATAGTCAACACAAGACCATACCTCCCATGCCTTCCTTTCCTCTTCTTATACTTCCCCTACACTCTTCATTCTCCTCCTCCATCATCTTCTTCTTACTCCTCCCATAATTCTCCATGGAAACTACCTCTTGAAGACCTTCACTTCCAAATTCCTAGAGCAAGCAATTCCTCTCCATTTGGCAATCCGATCGTACTTTCGTGTTCGGGGTGAAGAGAGGAACACATCAAGCTAAGAAGATCCTTAATCCATCTCATATTTGCTAGGTAAGTTATTATGACTTCTTTCTAAATATTACACATTTTATGTGTTAATGAATATTTTGTGAAAAGAAAATGATTATGATAATTTTGAATAAGGTTATTTGTGTAAAATGGGTTAATTAAGGATGAATTGATTTCTAGTATGAAATGGGGATTTATGTTGGAAAAATGAGGGTATAATGAGTGTAGGATGTTATTGATCTTAATGGAGTTCTTGTATATAGTTATGTTCATCTTACTTAAATTTGGGAGATGTAAGGAGTATATCTCATTTGGGTAGAAAGAAGTAGAAAAAGGACTTGTTATACTTTTAATGTTATGAATTATTATGATCTTTCCTCCTATTTAATGTTCATGAACTATTGGGTGTTGTTATTTTATTATAATGGTTAATTGATGCTTAGGAAACCTTCTTGGAGTAGATAAATGGGGTAATGATAAAGAATGATGTGGGTTAAAGAATTTTACCAAGAGTGTAAGAAATGGGTAGAGTTAGTTTTAGAAGATTGAACTTGAATTGTGTTAGTGAAATGGGTTGAAACCTTGTGGTGAATAATTTATGTTTATATTATTTTGGGGTTTAATTGACTTACACTACAAGGAAAATCGGAATTAGAGACGGAAAATTAGCTACGGACGGAGTCTGTAGCTAATTTGGCGACAGATTAGAGACAGAACAAAAAATTAGAGACGGATTCTGATTCCGTCTCTAATTTAGAGACGGATTCTGATTCCGTCTCTGAATTAGAGACGGAATCAGAATCCGTCTCTGACGGATTCTGATTCCGTCTCTAAATTAGAGACGAAATCTGATTCCGTCTCTAAATCAGAGACGGAATCTGAATCCGTCTCTAAATCAGAGACGGATTCGATTAGTCTCTAAATCGAAGACGGATTGATTTCGTCTCTAAGCGTTGGAGACGGATGTCGAGATCTGTCTCTAAATCGAGACAGATTTTAATCAGTCTCTAAATTAGAGACGAGATTCAACATTCGTCTCTAAAAGTTTAGAGGCAGTTTAGCACTCGTCTCTAAATCGAAGACAGATACATAATCCGTCTCTAATTTAGAGACGGATTAAAAATCCGTCTCTAATTTAGACACGAGATTCAACATCCGTCTCCAAAGTTTAGAGACGATTTTTGTATCCGTCTACGATTTAGAGACAACTTCAAAATCCGTCTCTAAATTAGAGACAGATTGAATCCGTCTCAAAACTTTGGAGACGGATGTTGAATCTGTCTCTAAATCAGAGACGGATTTTAATCCATCTCTAATTTAGGGTATAAGGTTTAGGATTTAGGTTATAGGGTATATGATTTAGGGTATAAGGTATAGGATCTAGGGCTTAAAGTTTAGGGTATAATGTATATTTATATGATTTAGGGTTTAGCTAGTTTATAGGGTACAAGGTATAAGGTTTAGGGTTTATGGTTTAGGGTATAAGGTATAGGGTCTAGGGCTTAGAGTTTAGGGTATAGGGTATAAGGTTTAGGGTATAGTGGTTAGAGTTTAGGGCTTAGGGTTTAGAGTTCAGGGTATAGGGTATAAGGTATAAGGTTTAGGGTTTAGGGTTTATGATTTAGGGTATAAGGTATAGTGTCTAGGGCTTAGAGTTTAGGGTATAGGGTATAAGGTTTAGGGTATAGTGGTTAGAGTTTAGGGCTTAGGGTTTAGGGTTCAGGGCTTTGGGTTTAGGGTATAGGGTATAAGGTTTAGGGTTTAGGGTATAGGGTTTAGGGTTTAGGGTATAGGGTTTAGAGTATAAGGTTTAGGGTATAGTGGATAGAGTTTAGGGCTTAGGGTTCAGGGCTTTGGGTTTAGGGTATAGGGTATAGGGTATAAGGTATAGGGTATAGGGTATAAGGTTTAGGGTTTAGGGTATAGGGTTTAGGGTATAGGGTTTAGGGTATAGGGTATAGGGTTTAGAGTATAAGGTTTAGAGTATAGTGGATAGAGTTTAGGGCTTAGGGTTCAGGGCTTTGGGTTTAGGGTATAGGGTATAGGGTATAAGGTATAGGGTATAGGGTATAAGGTTTAGGGTTTAGGGTATAGGGTTTAGGGTTTAGGGTATAGGATTTAGGGTATAGGGTTTAGAGTATAAGGTTTAGGGTATAGTGGATAGAGTTTAGGGCTTAGGGTTCAGGGCTTTGGGTTTAGGGTATAGGGTTTAGGGTATAGGGTATAAGGTTTAGGGTATAGGGTTTAGGGTATAGGGTTTAGGGTATAGGGTTTAGTGTATAAGGTTTATGGTATAGTGGATAGAGTTTAGGGCTTAGGGTTTAGGGTTCAGGGCTTTGGGTTTAGGGTATAGGGTATAAGGTTTAGGGTTAAGGGTATAGGGTTTAGAGTATAGGGTTTAGGGTTTAGGATTTATGGTATAGGGTGTTTAGGGTATAGGGTTTAGAGTATAAGGTTTAGGGTATAGTGGATAGAGTTTAGGGCTTAGGGTTTAGGGTTCAGGGCTTTATGTTTAGGGTATAGGGTATAAGGTATAAGGTTTAGGGTATAGGGTATAAGATATAAGGTTTAGGGTTTAGGGTTTAGGGTATAGGGTTTAGGGTATAGGGTTTAGGGTTTAGGGTATAGGGTTTAGGATATAGGGTTTAGAGTATAAGGTTTAGGGTATAGTGGATAGAGTTTAGGGCTTAGGGTTTAGGGTTTAGGGCTTTGGGTTTAGGGTTTAGGGTATAGGGTTTAGGGTTTAGGGTATAGAGTTTAGGGTTTAGGGTTTAGGGTATATGGTTTAGGGTATTGGGTTTAGGGTATAGTGGATAGAGTTTAGGGCTTAGGGTTTAGGGTTCAGGGCTTTGGGTTTAGGGTATAGGGTATAAGGTATAAGGTTTAGGGTTTAGGGTTTAGGGTTTAGGGTATAAGGTATAGGGTCCAGGGCTTAGAGTTTAGGGTATAGTGGTTAGAGTTTAGGGTTTAGGGTTTAGGGTATAAGGTATAGGGTCTAGGGCTTAGAGTTTAGGGTATAGGGTATAAGGTTTAGGGTTTAGGGTATAGGGTTTAGGGTTTAGGGTATAGGGTTTAGGGTATAGGGTTTAGAGTATAAGGTTTAGGGTATAGTGGATAGAGTTTAGGGCTTAAGGTTTAGGGTTTAGGGTTTAGGGTATAGGGTTTAGAGTATAAGGTTTAGGGTATAGTGGATAGAGTTTAGGGCTTAAGGTTTAGGATATATGGTATAGGGTATAAGGTATAAGGTCTAGGGTTTAGGGTATAGGGTTTAGGGTTTTGAGTATAAGGTTTAGGGTATAGTGGATAGAGTTTAGGGCTTAGGGTTTAGGGTTCAGGGCTTTGGGTTTAGGGCATAGGGTATAGGGTATAGGGTATAGGGTTTAGGGTTTAGGGTTTAGGGTATAGGGTTTAGGGTATAGTGGATAGAGTTTAGGGGTTAGGGTTTAAGGTTCAGGGCTTTGGGTTTAGAGTATAGGGTATAAGGTATAAGGTTTAGGATTTAGGATTTATGGTTTAGGATATAAGGTATAGGGTTTAGGGCTTAGAGTTTAGGGTTTAGGGTATAAGGTATAATATATAGGTATATATGATATAGGGTTTAGGAGACATCAGTACATCAATACTATTGAAAAAGCTGTTAACTTTTTAACAGTTTCTGTTAATTTGTATTCTGTATATTAATTTTTTTTTTCAATTATTTTTTTTGGATAAAGAAGACTAGTCAATAAAAAATGAATAAAAAATATAAATATAATTAGTCCGTCCCTCTTTTGACTTTTCTTCTATGTACTTTCATTTGTTTAATTTTTTTCTATCTTTTTTTATATAACTTTTTGTAAAAAAATCACTAATTAACAAAATCTAAAATATTATTTTCTAGTCAATAAAAAATTTTAAAAAAATAAAAATATAAATATAGGGTAGTCCGTCCCTCTTTTGACTTTTTTTCTATATACTTTCATTTATATAATTTTTTTCTATCTTTTTTTATATACCTTTTTGTAAAAAAAATCACTAATTAACAAAGGCTAAAATATTATTTTCTAGTCAATAAAAAATTAAAAAAAATATAAATATAAATATAGGGTAGTCCGTCCCTCTTTTGACTTTTCTTCTATATATTTTCATTTGTTTAGTTTTTTTCTAAATTTTTTTATATAACTTTTTGGAAAAAACTTCAATACTAAAAAAAGTCCAAAATGATTATTTCTATCCATAAAAAATAAAAAAACTATACATTTATACATAAAAATTAAAGAGTTTTACTCATTCGAAAAGTATAAAATAAAAAATAAATATTTTTTCTTAGTTATTTTCAATTTTTTTTTAATGTTTTTTGTAACTATTTTTACTAATTATTACTCCCTCCGTCCCAATAAGAGCTTCCCTTTTTGCCATTTTGGGTGTCCCGCTAATAGTTTCCACTTTTCTTTTTTGGCAAAGGAATCTTTACTATTTCCTCCATTCATTCTCTCTCCTCATTATTTTAATACTCACAACACTATTATACTCCCTCCGTCCCTAAAAGATTATCTTGTTGTACATTTTGCAATTATTAAGGAAGAGCTTCGTCTTCTTGTACCATAATAGATTTGCACTAACATTCATGCCTAAATTTAGAAATGGGACATACTTTTTGGGACAAGTCTAAATAGCAAATGGGACAATCTTTCTGGGACGGAGGAAGTAATTTACTATTCCCTCCACTCATTCTCTCTCCTATTTTCAAATTACACTCACAACATCTTTACTTCCCTCCTATTTCCTTAATTTGCGTGATTTTAAAAAAAGTGGAAGTAATTGTTGGGACGGAGGGAGTATTCACCAATACTCTCTCTCTCTCGCTCTCTCTCTCTCTCTAAATAATACACACTCTCTCTCTAAACAAAACACACACAGTCACTGTCTCTCTCTTTTCCGTTTTGGCCGATGAATTGCTATGTGAGCCGGCCACCTGGAGCAAGATGAGGCTGCCGCATCACCACCAGAAACTTCCTCCGTGAATGCAAATTTGAGGCTGCCGCCTGGCTCAGAATGAGGCTGGCGCCTCGTCAATTAACCCGTCCCCAATTTTTTTTTTCAATTCCCGCCCATTCCTCTTTCAATTATTTTAACATTCGCGCCCCTCCCCTTTTCCCCCAAATTACAACGCCCTTTTCCCCCAAATTAGAACGCAGAGTACTGATGGAAGAGAATAACGATATCTCTTATAATCGCATTTAGATCTCTCCCCCCATTTCCAATCCTTCAATTTCAATGGCTTCTTCACTGGAATCAACTATTGATAAGCTATCCAACCTCTACATCAATGTCCTCTCCACTTCTTCTGCTCCAAATTTACAAAAGAATTTCCTATTCTCTCTCCTCACTAGGTTTGATTTTGCTTCTAATAGTACTACTACGTGTATTCTCTCTCCCAAGTTCAGAGATGTATGAATTCCTTTCTTCAATTCAGCTGTTATTTTGATCATGTCTCCATTGTTGACACCAATTTATCTGCAAACTTAATTGCAAGAAAGCACCTACAGTCTTATATCATGAAAGAGAGTGAATACAAAATTTGAAATTTTTAATGTGATTTACTGCCAGAAAGAAATCTTTATCCATATATCTGTAGTGATGTTTTGTTGTTTGAAGGAATGATAAAATACTATAAAAATTTTACACAATGAAGGGTTTAGACATGAAATATATTTATGTATACTTTGTATATGTATTTATACTAGAAATGTAATGGTGTACTTGTGTGTTTTGAAGTTGCCCAGCTGAGATGAGTGCTTGTCTCGGATCGATGCAACCTTTTCACACAACAACTGCTTCAGCGTTGATTACGGTTGGCTCCCAGAAGGTAAATCATTTTACCAACATACTATCTCTCTCAATTGTTCTAAGCTATATGAAATATGAATCCTATTTGTATTTTTTGAAATATTCTTGCACATAATTCTGTTCTGGATTGACAACATGTTAGCATTTTGTGGTTCCTATAAGTTATATGATTCTGAATTTTGGAATGCAATGTGTAAACAATGTTGAAAATTTTTGTTTCTGATTGTCTAGTTTCTCTGTTAATACTGGATTCTACTTTAGGTCCTCTATTATTCCATGTCGATACTGCTGCACAGTGAGATTGAGTCTGTGTATGTATATTTGTAGATAGTTGATGCAATTGCAAGGCTTTCTTACTTCTACAAGCACGAGAGTTGTGGTCATTGTACACCTTGCAGGGAGGGAACAGGATGGATTTGGATGATCATGGAAAGAATGAAGGTTGGGAATGCAAAGTTGGAGGAGATTGACATGCTTCAGGAGGTTACTAAGCCAGATTGAAGGGCACACCATCTGTGCATTGGGTGATGCTGCTGCTTGGCCTGTTCAAGGTCTTATTAGGCACTTTAGGCCAGAGCTTGAGAAGAGGATCAGGGAGTGTACTGACAGGGAATTACTTGAGGCTGTTGCTTGAATCAGGTCTTTCTTAAATCATGCTTCCTCATCTTTGTTTGTTTTCATGAGCCAGTTAATTTTTGGTGTTGTATGTATTTTTTTCTATGGTTCTTTGATCTGCCTTCTAGAGCGTTATAGATTTCCAGGCCTGTTCGTTTTGAGACTTTGCGAGTCTTTCAATTACAAACTCCCCAAACAGGCCCTTAGAAACTTACCCACAAAGTGATTCAATGGGAACAAGAACATGGGAAGTTGTTCTGTGTTTGTTCATTTTCTGTAAGTGCTATGCTTTCTCCCAAAGGTGTCAACGAAGGTAATTTAAACCAAAACTTCAATTCTAGTGTGTGTGTGTGCATGTGGTTTTTTTTTTTAATTTTGTTTTTTCCGGTGTTTCGAATTAATTGCAGTTCAAGCTTTGATGGGCATCAAAGGAGGTTTAGTGGACCCACATGATGTTTTAAGCAATTGGGATGCAGATGCTGTTGATCCTTGTAGTTGGACAATGATCACTTGTTCTACTGATAATCTTGTCATTGGCTTGTAAGAACTTCAACCCTTTTTACGCATTGGATCAGCTTAAACAAGAAATTCTTATTAGCGTAATTCCATTTTTAACCCCAAGTAACTCATATAGTTGAAATGTGCCATCAAATATGTAGGGGAACTCCGAGCCAAAATTTATCCGGTTATCTTTCTCCAAGTATCAGTAACTTGACAAATCTACAGATTGTGTAAGTTGTGTTACTTTAACGCTGTTTTCGGACGAAGAAAACTGTTAATGGAAATAGTAACTAACTGAAAAGAGTGTTAAAATTGCAGGCTTCTGCAGAATAATAAAATATCAGGTCCAGTTCCTTCTGAACTTGGAAGGTTGCCAAAGCTTCAGACACTTGATCTTTCAAATAACTTGTTTACAGGGGAAATTCCCTCTTCTTTAGCCAATCTAAAGAGCCTTCAATATCTGTAAGTAGAGTAACATTTTTATTTTTTGAAAATATTTACTCAAATTCTAATGTTGGTCTACGACGTTTGAATTGGTTCAGGCGGCTAAACAATAACAAGCCAGATCAATTCCTCTGCCTTTGGGTAACATGAGCCAGCTTACATTTCTGTATATCTTCTTTCATCTTTAGTAATCGTTTAACTTACATCATAAAAAAATTATCATAATGGAACTGTTTTATGATGCAGAGATCTGTCGTACAATAATTTGAGCAGTCCAGTGCCAAAATTTCTTGCTAAATCATTCAAGTAAGGCTCTTTTAATTAAAAAAAAAATTGAACACAAAGGAAGAACTTCATTTTTTTTCATTGATTTATTTCTATTTTGTTTCAACAGCGTTTTGGGGAATCCCATGATCTGTGCCACCGGGAAAGAACAAGTCATGAAATATCAAGTAAGGGGAATGTATGGAGATCAATTTGAGGTAGACTTGAATTTGCAAGAGTGTTCTTGCAGAAAGTGGCAGCTATCTGTTATCCTCTGCCCCCATGCAATCTCTGCATTAAACCACTGCACATTGGACCCTAACAATTATGTGGCAGACTGGTACAAGAAGGAAACATACACGAGGGCTTATGGACATATGGTTTATCCTATGAGGGGCAGAGATATGTGGCCTAAATCTGGTATTTATATTGCACCCAAAGAAAGAATAAATTACTTATAAGTGCAGTTCTTTTTTATGTATATGCTAATGCATACAATGACATTCATACTATTAATGTTTCACTGATTTTGTCAAAGGTGGTGAAGAGTAAAACAATAGCAGGGTCTGGAAGTACAAGTGCAAGTGTTAGAGCTATAGAGGATGGAAGTGCAACTACTGGAACATTATCAACAAGAGTAACAAGATCAAAAGTAAGTACTCAATACATTTACTTGTCAATTCTTAAGTGTTAAAGGGTTTTATGCGTAAATACATGTTTATTAATAGGGTAAGGCAAGTGGACAGTCAGTTGATGGAAGGAATAGTCCACAAATTGGTGCTAAGAAAGGGAGAACAACAACAAATGTAAGTAGGTGTCATATTGGTATACTAAAAATAGTGACTGCATTTTATTTTGGTCATTTGTTTGTCAGGTGAATAGATGTATTACCTTGTGAGTGTATAAATACGGTTTTGGGAGCTGTAGAAGAGGCTCATCGTGCTACAAAAGAGGCTAATCGTGCGGCGTAAGAGGCTCGTAAAGGTTATGAGAAAATGCGAGAAAGATTGAATGCAATGGAGGAATTCATGAAGTCAAAACTTGGTGACGAAAACAATCAAAATACTCCACATGGTTCTTAAATTCTTCTAGTTTTATATTTTGGGCTGGTACAACATTAGTAGTGGTATTTTGACATTGTTAATCGATGTATATGACAATTTTTTAAATATAAGGTTATTTAATTATAAGTGTATTTTAATAGTATTATAATTCATATATATATATATATATATATACACTACATAGGAAAACGGTTTTAGAGACGGCAAATTTCGTAGCTAAAATAAAGATTTCGTAGCTAAATTGTGTTTAGAGGCGAATTTGTTCCGTAGCTAATTCGTGGGTGCAGGTTGGTCGCTAAATTGGGCGTCGCTGTTTTGTAGTTGCTTTAGAGACGGATAAGCTCGTCTCTAAATCAGAGACGGATACGTCCGTCTCTGATTCAGAGACGAGCGTATCCGTCTCTGATTCAGAGACGGGCGTATCCGTCTCTGATTTAGAGACGAGTTTATCCGTCTCTGATTTAGAGACGGCGTATCCGTCTCTGATTTAGAGACGGACATGTCCGTCTCTAAAACAGCTACAAAACAGCGACGCCCGATTTAGCGACAAACCTGCACCCACGGAATAGCTACGGAATAAATTCGTCTCTAAACACGGTTTAGCTACGGAATCTTCATTTTAGCTACGGAATTTGCCGTAGCTAAATCCGGTTTTCCTTGTAGTGTATAGACGCTTGAACCAGGAATTTTCAACGAGATTGTATTTCACCAGCATTGACTCCCAACAACTTTCAAATTCATCCTCACTGGTACATCCCATTAAACAATGATCAAATTCTTTTTTAAAATCTTCATTTGTCTTCAATTGTCCAAAGTGGGATACAGCATTTTGTTGGATGTGCCATAAACATAGCCTATGCCTCGTACGCCCTTCAAATACCTGTATTATAATAAAGTTTCTGGATATTAACATTATATGCTTCTAGATATTAACATACAATAAATTTTCATTGACCAATTTTTTGTCATGGCGTAGGCCTTGGCCATGTCCAGAAACTAACAATTGAATATCCAGAAACTACCAAAAGAATATCCAGAAATTACCAAATTGAATATCCAAGAAACTTTATATTGAATAACCAGATACTTTAGAATGACTAGCTACTGGATATTCAATCTGGTAGTTTCTGGATATAAACACCAATGACATCTGGGCAAAGTTAAGGCACATCTGAATTATTTTTAGAACTATATAGCACAAATAAAATACTAGATAAGAAATATTATAAAAGAACTGATTATGGAATTTTATAATCATACCTCTTCAATTGCATTTGACATTGCTTGGTCTTGGTCTGTAAATATTGTTTTTGGTTCTTTTCCTCCCATTGATTTTTTAAACTGCTTAAGCAACCAGACAAATGTTTCTTTTTTTTCATTTTCTATGAAAGCACAACCAAACATGACAGTGTTCCAATGATTATTAATGCCAACTATTGGGGCACAAATAAGATTGTATCTGTTTGTAGTATAAGTTGTGTCAAATATAACCAGATCTCCATAGAGCTTGTAATCTTCCTTCATCATACTATCTCTCCAAAATATAGCCCCAAGTCTTCCTTCATCATCAAATTTGATTTTAAAATAGAACCCTCGATCTTCCAGTGAAATTTCAAAAGCCTATCAACAACATTCTGAGCATCACCATTTTCAATTTTTTTTCATTCTAAGTTTCGAACAAAATTGACATGATCTTTCTTTGTGTGACCAACATGTTCCTCTCCACCAACTGCTTTTACCAAAAGACTATATCCATCAGTTGGTTTTATACCAGCTTCTTCCATTATTTCAATTATTTCACCCTGATCTTCTGAGATACACCTTTCACTACGCTTCAAATGGTTCCAATCTGTCCTTGTCATTGGATGATTGTGCTCTGTAACATGGCGGTCAACAACATACATATCTTCCTCTTTTAGCAATTTCGCCCTCAAAAGAGCCTTACATTGAGTCCTCTTTATGTAATTTCTCCTTCTCTTTGTTGTTTTTTGGTAACATCGAGTTGTTCAACTGGTGAAGGAATTTGAACTTCATTAACATCAACTCGGAGATGGAACACCGATTTTATCCTCTTGGGTTGATCGGTAACTCCTTCACATGAGCAACGGAATAGCTTGTCTAATATCCTTGAAGTCTTTTTTGAAACATGATTTGTTGACAACTTAATACTAAATCCTAGTGCATTTGCATGAAGTTTATACAGTTTGTACAATTCCTCCCATGTCTTTGCTTTTGTTTCCAAAGAAATTTTTGCTTATATCAATATTAGGGTCCTCGCCATACATCGCATACACAAAATATATTAAAAAGAATAATGTTATATGAAATCAAGTAATTCTAAAGCAATATGTCAATAAAGTTAAGAGAGAAAACCTATTTGTAGCCCAAGTTTCAGGATCTCGTAGGTTGTTGAATTTGAGATTCTAAATCAATAGGAGAATATGATTCTACAAGAAAAGGCAGTAGTTAGTTAGTTTCCTGAAATATTCATTTTGAAGGTTTCTGGATATTCATTTTTGTAGTTTTTGGATATATCATTGGCCTTGGCCAAGGACATGGCCATATCCCTGTGCATAGTACATTGCCAGTTTAAAGTTTCTGGTTATTCAACTTGGTACTTTCTGAATATACATTTTATTGTTTCTGGACATGGTCAATTGTGTGTTTCTGGATATTCAAATTGGTACTTTCTGGATATACATTTTATTGTTTCGGATATTCAATAGATAGTTTCCTGGATATACATTTTTGTAGTTTCGGATATAGCATTGGCCTTGGCCAAGGACATGGCCATATCCCTTGACCTAGTACATTGCCGCTTTAAAGTTTCTAGATATTCAAATTGGAACTTTCGGATATACATTTTATTGTTTCGAACATGATTAATTGTGGTGTTTACTCGGATATTCAAATTGGTACTTTACGGATATACATTTTATTGTTTCGGATATTCATTTGATAGTTTCTGGATATACATTTGAAGGTTTCTGAATACTCATTTTATAGTTTCTGGATATCAATGCACTTACCAACTGTACACATTTATTACTCTTTGAATTCAATAGTAAGTATATCCAGAAACTATCAATTCTATATCCAGAAACTATCAATTCTATATCCAGAAATTATCAAATGTATATCAAGAAACTATCATCAATTTCTTGATATGCACCTACCACATTTCTGGATATACAATCACATACAAGGCCAACTTGTCCATGGCAATGGCCAAGGCCAAGTCCAAGGCTTGGCCATGGCCTTGGCCTTGACCATGGCCTTGGCCTTGGACTTCTGGATATCAATGTACTTATCAACCGTACACATTTATTTCTGGATATGCACCAACCACATTTCTGGATATAAATTCACATACTCCTGGATATATAATTGGTCTTGGCCTTTGGACTTGGCCATGGTCAAGGCCAAGGCTAAGTACAAAATCAAGGTCAAGGACAAGGTCAATGCCAAAGCCAATAAGCAATTTCTGGATATGTACCTAACACATTTCTGGATATACATTTTTGATACTTCTGGATATCATTAATATAAATTTGGATATGTACCTTACACATTTCCGGATATACATTTTTGGTACTTCGATATCATTTATATAAATATCTCGATATAATTTATATAAATATCTCGGGTATGGATATAGAGATCAAGCTGTAGCCTTTGGAGAATATCGATTTGTGTAGCCCGGAGAATATCGATTTGTGATATTTTACGAATATCCGTCATGTAATTGAGCTTCCATTTATGCTATTGATGGATAGATCCAAAATTACGTAGATCAATCTCTCGAAATGTACAATAACAATCGACCTTAGTACAATAAACGTTGATTAAAATTAAAAATAGTAGTTGTTGATTTGGTTCATATTACCCGATTTAATCAATATCGATTTCGTATTGTTTCTTGATATTCATTTTGATTGAACCTTTGTCCCCGCTTCGTCTCCATTCTTTGTGATCGTTGTAGTGTGTCTCTGTGTGTATCTACGCAAATATTGAATTTATCTAGGTTTTTGTAGATTTTTGGATAATAGATCCGGTTTAATTCAAATGGTTGCCGGTTTTTGAATATATTAAAAAACTCGTTTCTCCATACAGATATGGAGAAACACGTTTTCATCAGTAACCAACTCAATAATAAATAATAAGTCGTACACGCACATTCAAATAAGCTAAATTAAACGGGTCAATATTTGCTGATCTAAGAAATGGTAAAATACTTTGCAAAACAATCGAACAGTTTGCTGAATGCTAAGTGCTTTGGTTAGTGCTTCATCATAATCGCTTGTCGGTTGTTAACTAATCCTACAGCTTTCCTTTTTTATATTTGGTTTTTAAGCATCTATAAATTCCAAACATTTATATTAACAAGTAATCTTAAATTATTCAATCTGGATCCTTTTTTTTTTTCCCTATGTCACTGCCAATGAACCACACGCACACTGAACCCGATTTGGTAACATTAGTTGCTCATGTTGACTTTTTAATGGAACTTAAAAGGACAGGCAAAATTACTTTGGATTTAGTTCTTAACTTTTGATTTTGATTATGATTTGGGTGTTGACGTTTTACTTTTCTACAATACCAAAGCCGCCATATTTTTTCGAATACCGTAGCCCTCATGAGACATCCAAGTCACCGGTTTATCCACGTCTAGGTTAGAGTGTTTGAAACATTAACCCTTAACGGTGACATTCTGTATTAGTTAGCTAGCCTGTTTGATTTGACTTATCCCAAAACGTTTATGACTTATGACTTTTCATAAGTTGTTTTTGAGTCGTTTGATTTCACTTATGGTACGATAAGTCATAAGTCATGTACAAGCCATTTAAAACGCATATAAGGTCATAAGTTGTAAGTACTAAGCCTAGTGCTTAACTCTACTTTTTAAAAACATGTAAGTCCTCTTCTTTATTGAAATTTTATATATTCCAAAATAAAATAACAATAATAATAATAATAATTAAAAATAAAAATAAAAATGATAATAATAAATAAAATAATAAAATAAAATATTAAAATAATAATAATAATATAAAAATAATAATAATAAAAATAATAAAAATAAAATAAATAAATAAAATAAAAATAAAAATAATATTACAATAATAATAAAATAAAATAATAATAATAATAATAATAATATAATAATAATAATAATAATAATAATAATAATAATAAAATAATAATAATAATAATAATAATAATAATAATAATAATAATAAAATTAAAAAAATAATTATTAAATAAAATAAAATAATAAAAATAAAAATAAAAATAATAAAATAAAATTATAAAATAATAATAATAATAATAATAATAATAATAATAATAAAATAATTATTATTATAATAGTAATAATAATAATTATGAAATAATAATAATAATAAATTAATAATACCAATAATACTAATAAAATAATTATTATTATAATTATAATTATAATTGTAATTATAATTATAATTATGATTATAATTATAATTATAATTGTAAATATAATTATAATTATAATTATAATTATAATTATAATCATAATTATGATTATAATTATAATTATAATTATAATTATAATTATAATTATAATCATAATTATAATCATAATTATGATTATAATTATAATTATGATTATGATTATAATTATAATTATGATTATGATTATAATTATATTATGATTATGATTATAATTATTATTATGATTATGATTATAATATAATTATGATTATGATTATGATTATAATTATAATTATGATTATGATTATAATTATGATTATAATTATAATTATGATTATAATTATGATTATAATTATAATTATAATTATAATTATTATTATTATTTTAGCCATTATAATTTCATTCAGCACTTTTTCAGCTTATGAATCAAACTAGACATGTCCAAACTGTTCCGGTTCTCGGTTTCCAAATAGCCGGAACCGTATTCGAACCATATTAATTCGGTTCTCGGTTCAATCCGGCGGTTCCGGTTCCGGTTTCAACGGTTCCACCGGTTCCATCACCATCTAACTTTTTTTTTTTAATCCAAACCTCTTAAGTCTGTAAAGACGCTAACTAATCTGGGTTTTTTTCACTTGGGGTGTATGTTTTTGTAAAGAATGAGAAGTGAACAAAATTTGGTTAATATATTATTAAAGGAGCCTATACCTCTATAGTCTATATTACAGCATTTATCTAAATTTTAGTCTAATTTAAATAAAACAGCACTACACTACAAGTACAAATACTAAATAAATGCTAAATATTACATTCAACTTACCTTGATCAATCGCCGGTTCCCGGTTCCCGGTTCCGCTGGTTCCTCGGTTCCCAATATGGTGGATTCATATTCGAACCGTTTCAATTCGGTTCCCGGTTACGTTCAGTTACCGGTTTCGAAGGTTCCCGGTTCTCGGTTCCTGGTTCCGGTTCTACCCGCCGGTTCCTTCGGTTCCCGGTTCTATTTGGACATGTCTAAATCAAACAGTCATACTTACTTATGACTGCTCATCAGCACTTCAAAAAAACTAAATCAAACAACATCATTCATCAGCTTATCAGTAATAAGTCATAAGTTATCAGTAATATGTCATCAGCACATATCAATAAGCTAAATCAAACGGGCCCATAGCCACTATAATTCATACTTAGCGTGTTCATGCACTTCATTTGACCAAACGGGCCCAGCTCATCACCTTCACCATCTCTGGTGTGCATGAATGAGCAGTTGGGAATAGAAATAAGTTTGAAAAAGGTTTGCAAAAAAATGGCCCATCCTTTACGCAAAACCTTAGTCTGACTCCATGAATTTCTCAAAATAGATGATGAGAATGGGGTTGAGGGAGGTTGATCTTTACGGAAATAGAGAGAGGGACAGATAGCGATGTAGTGCAAGACGACAATGACAAAGGACGGACATTTGGATATTGGAGGAAGAAGCGGCAGAGAAGGAGTCCATATTTATGGCCATTGGAGAGATTGTTTGCCTGAGAGCGAGGGTACCTGAATATTGCAATGGTGTTACAATAGATTGACATGAACTACCCCACCAAATATCCAAGTGTATGTACTACCAAGAAATTACGACTCTTAATCCACATTATCCAATTTTTTGCCTTGTTAACTTTGGAGCACGGTTGCGGTAAGTGTGTGATAGCCAACGTAAAACTGTCACATTACCATACATTACTATGGTATGAATAAAAATGAAAATTGTTGGGGCCCCCTTTACAGTGACGCTTTACACTTCACAAGCTCAAATGTATTAGGAACGTACGCAAGAGGTTCTAGGTCGTCCCCCAAAAGTAATGGGCCACCCCGGCGCCTAAGTATGGTGTCAAATTTGTAAGGGCGCCGGTATTTATGACGAATGTGAGTAAAAAAGATAGTTAATGGTAGTGGTAAGGGTAGCGGGATGCAATATGGAACTTGAAACATTGACTCTTTGATTTTGATTATGATTTGGGTGTTGATGTTTTACTTTTCTACAATACCAAAGCCGCCATATTTTTTCGAATACCGTAGCCCCAATGAGACATCCAAGTCACCGGTTTATCCACGTCTAGGTTAGGGGTGTTTGAAACATTAACCCTTAACTTGACGGTGACATTCTCGTATTACTTAGCTTAGCTGTTTGATTTGACTTATCCCAAAACGTTTATGCCTTATGACTTCTCACAAGTTATTTTTTAGTCGTTTGATTTCACTTATATGGTAAGATAAGTCATAAGTCATGTACAAGCCATTTAAAACACATGTAAGGTTATAAGTTGTAAGCACTAAGCCTAGTGCTTAATTCTAATTTTCAAAACATGTAAGTCCTCTTCTTTGTTGAAATTTTATATATTTCAAAATAAAATAATAATAATAATAAATAATAAAAAAATTATAATAATAAACAAAAATAAAAAAAATAATAAATAAAAAAATGTAATAATAATATAATAATAATAAAAATAAGAATAATAATAAATAATAATAAATAATAATAATAATAATAAAAGTAATAATAAAAAAATAATAAAATAAAATAATAATATTAATACTAATAAAATAATAATAATAATAATAATAATAATAATAATAATAATAATAATAATAATAATAATAATAATAATAATAATAATAATAATAATAATAATAATAATAATAATAATAATTATTATTATTATTATTATTATTATTATTATTATTATTATTATTATTATTATTATTATTATTATTATTATTATTATTATTATTATTATTATTATTATTATTATTATTATTATTATTATTATTATTATTATTATTATTATTTTAGTCTTTATAATTTCATTCAGCACTTTTTCAGCTTATTAATCAAACAGTCATACTTACTTATGAAACTTAATCGGCACTTCAAAAAAATTAAATCAAACAACATCATTCATCAGCTCATCAGTCATAAGTCATGAGCTCATCAGTCATAAGTCATCACTCATAAGTTATCGTCATAAGTCTCACGCGTATCAATAAGTTTTAAATCAAATGGGCTCATAGCCACTATAATTCATACTTAGCGTGTTCATGCACTTCATTTGACCAACAAGGTTGCTTGTAGCCTTCTCTTCACTGTGTCCTTCCTTGAAAAATATGATTATTGTTAATAGGATTGCTTCTTCTGGATGATGTTTTTTTTTTTTGGGTTTTGCATTTTGACCAATGAACAATTAAGTTGAACTATTTAATTTAATATTGAAAAACTCCGTTTTAGTCTACATTATTTTAAAATGTGTTTCACCTTACCCATCCTTTTTTTCATAAAACAAACTGTACCACAAATTTGGCATCCATTCCAGCCCCCAATATTAACAATCTTATCTTTATTATGGGAAAAGCTGATGTGGATGTCAAGGTAGGATAGCGAAATTTTAAAAACTAAAAACCCTTAAAATTTAAGGAATTAAACATGAAACTTAATGGATTCAACGGCTCCTTCTCCAAACCCAGCTCATCACCTTCACCATCTCTGGTGTGCATGAATGAGCAGTTGGGAATAGAAATAAGTTTGAAAACATGACTGTTAATAGTCATGCAAAAAGGTTTGCAAACAATGGCCCCTCCTTTACGCAAAACCTTAGTCTGACTCCATGAATTTCTCAAAATAGATGATGAGAATGGCGTTGAGGGAGGTTGATCTTTACGGAAATAGAGAGAGGGACAGATAGCTATGTAGTGCAAGACGACAATGACAAAGGACGGAAATTTGGATATTGGAGGAAGAAGCGACAGAGAAGGAGTCCATATTAATGGCCATTGGAGAGATTGTTTGCGTGAGAGCGAGGGTACATGAATATTGCAATGGTGTTAGAATTGATTGACATGAGCTACCCCACCAAATATCCAAGTGTATGAACTATTAAGAAATTACGACTCTTAATCCACATTATCCAATTTTTTGCATTGTTAACTTTGAGCACGGTTGCGGTAAGTGTGTGACAGCCCAACGTAAATCGTCACATTACCATACATTACTATGACATGAATAAAAATGAAAATTGTTGGGGCACCCTTTATAGTGACGCTTTACACTTCACAAGTTCAAATGTATTAGGAACGTATGCAAGAGGTTCTAGGTCGTCCCCCAAAAGCAATGTGCCACCCCGGTGCCCAGGTATGCTGTCAAATTTGCAAGGGCGCCGTATTTCTGACGAATGCGAGTAAAGAAGATAGTTAATGGTTGTGGTAAGGGTAGCGGGATGTAATATGGAACTTGAAACATTGACTCTTTGATGGCGAGATCAATAGAAATAGAGGTTATAAGGAGGGAGAAGATTCAGATAATGTGTTTACAAGATATCAACTTAGTTGGACATGAAGTAAGAGAAATATCTACTTAGGTTATAAGATTTGGTACTCAGAAAATGATAGAGGTAGGAATGAAGTAGCTATCATCATTGACGAAAAGTATATTGATGACGTGGTGGAACGGTACAAGAAGAGTGATAGGATTATCAGTATTATATTTGTGATTGGGGATGTTGTAATAACTATTATAAGTGCCACACACACCAAGTAGTGTTAGATACATCTATTAGGCAAGGTGGAGATCTCAATGAACATGTGGTTCTAATCAACATGACATAAGTATAATGAACATGTTTTTCAAGAAAAAGATAATCTCAATTGGTGACGTATAGGAGTGAAGGCAATGCAAATCAGATTGACTTTTTCTTACTGAAAATGCTTTAAAAAGAGTTACACAGATTACACGATTTTTTTGGGTAAGTGACGTATCGGAAGACTTGGATAGATGTTAATTACTAGTAGAATTTAATCAATACCAGTAATCGATCTTCAATACTAGTAGAGTTTAATCAATGCTTAGGGTTGGGGATAGATATCAATTACTGTTGTAACGCGCACGATTGCCAGTAATCGATATTCAACAATTATAGAATTTAATCAATACGGAGAGTCGGCATCCATAAGAAATTTAATCACTTCTAGAAAATACAGGGTAAACACCCAATATCAAATTTTATTCATCAAAGCTCCCCTCTCTTAAACCCTAACACATCTATAAATACTAATGATACCCTAAAACAACTTATAAATGAAAAGACCAAAATACCTTACACTAATTATTTCATAAAACCCTAAAACTTGTCAAAAACTGAGGCCGCTCCAGAATATGCCGCATTGCACGACCGTGTGCCTTACCTTGCATGGCCGCTCCTATCTTCTGCCACAAGCACCTGGTTGACCTGTATCATTCTCACCTCCTTTGAAAAGACTCGTCCACGAGTCAATATCCTCGATGGGAGCACCACGGGCTGATTCTATGAGTCCGCTGGATTGAACAAGTCAGTTGATTGAACAAGCCTGGCCATCGTGCCGCGCTAAATGTTTCAACAAGTCGGCCACCGCCCGTTAATCAAGCTTCACAAGTCGGCCATCATGCCCGTTAAATGTTCCATCATCAACTCCTGCAGACGTTGATCTACGATGAATCTGATGCGTGCCTCCAGAGCCGCCTCATCTCGCTCGTAGATCTCTTCCGCAGTCTGTCACTTTGCTCGTGGCATGATTCCAAGGATCAACATGGAGCTCTGATACCAACTGACGTAGCGAAAGACACAGATAGATTAATCAATTGTTGAATCACACACGATTACCGCAATGAATCTTCAATTCTTGTTGAATCGCGCACGACACGAAAATTGCCAAGCAAAAAGAATTTAATCACTTCTAGGAAATACAGTAAAACACCCAATATCAAATTTTATTCATCAAAGCTCCCTCTCTCAAACCCTAACACAACTATAAATACTAATGAAACCCTAAAACAACTTATAAATGAAAAGACCAAAATACCCTACACTAATTATTTCATAAAACCCTAAAACTTGTCAACAAGCCGAGGCGCTCCGTAATCCGCCGCATTGTACGGTCGTGTGCCTCACCTTGCACTCCGCCGCTCCTATCTTCCTCGGCACAAGCTCCTGGTTGACCTCAGACGCAATAAGACTACAACAACTCAACATATAATTGTTTTGCTTGATTTCAAGTGAGATATACTCCCTCCGTCCCATAGAACATTACCCCTTTT